>JAVCKT010017597.1:0-13373 GCA_032273925.1 Rhynchotus rufescens
TATAATGGGGCCTGAAAGCAAAAACATGACTCTTTCATTGAAAAAAAAAAAACCACTTGAATAAATACTATAGAAAAATGAATGGAGTCAAAGAGGCTTCACAGTTGGACTGTCTCTGAAAGCCAAGGTTTCTGACTTACCCAGTTGTTCCTTAAAGTCACCTAGCAAAACGACAGGTTTTGATCAGAGATCGGAGAAGATTAATTTACAGACTATTTCTTCCCTTTCATCTCAGAAGCAATTTTCTAGGTTAGTTTTATCTTACTGCTGTTAGGGCAATTCATTTAAAAAATAGACAATATAGAACATGTACACAGAAATTCCCACTACTCAAAATTGGCATGGCTCAACATAAACAGTATTGAAAAGAAACCAGAAGTTCAAAGAGTTGATACACACATTTAAAAAACACAGAACATGGGAAAAAACATGGAAACACCCTTCTTTAACATGATATTCACACATGAGGTGAAAGGAATGTACACTGACAAAGAAACATAAATACCTCTTCATTTCAACTCACCAAACATAATATCCAGAGTCCAGTGAGTATAAAGTTTCTGAGGAAATCTATCTCGAATTTGTTTGCTTAGGGTGTCATCTCTTTGCCTTGTATAAGATTGGGCATGTTTGTCTTTGCAGTATGGACCTGCAGAAACCAGAACACAACTTACCTCTAGCTCAAACAGGGATTGAGGGTTGGAGAAGAGAAATACATCACAGACAAAAAACTCAATTTAGATCATGTATGTTCCAGTTAACAGAGCAACAGCAACACATGTTGGTGCTATGTTCCATTTCCTAAGGAAAAAGCTAATTATTTTGAAAAAGATTTGCAATACTTTGCATCAATGGGGCATTAAAGTAGCATATTTCAGCTGATATGCTAGGAGTTTATCAGTGCTGGTCTGATTAGCGCAAGAGGTCATGTTTTCACATAACTGTACTATACACGGACAAAAATAAGAGGAAAAATATAGCATTGCCTTAACATATGAGAAAGTTCTCATGCCACACCCAATTCCCAGGTATTACAACAGAGAGAAATAAATCTGTAAGAGAAAAGTGATGTTTTACGTATTCAACACGAGAAACTAGACAATTTCTTTAGTACATATCCCATATATTTTTTTGCCCCAAATCCTCTGTATCTTTAGGACAAGTTTTTAGTATAAGATTATAGAAGAAATACACTAAAAAGTATTTTAAGGTTGTCCTGTTGGAGGTTAAGAGAAAGTAGTATCCTAGTTTGCCTATCAACTTCAATCATTTCTCTCCAGGCACATGCATTGTGCTTACCGCCAGGGTATCTTGGCAGTTAATTTAGCCATATGTCCATGATGTTCTCACAACTTTGCATACAAATGCTGTAATTTCATGCACAATTTATGAACTTGCATTTAAGAGCGTGATTCCATGTGAACAGCTCCGAAAGTCTGAGCCAGCAAAGCTCTCTTTATTAAGGTGTGATTGAAACACTGCCACAGCCTTTATCTAGTGTATGCATGTGCATGGCTTCCTATCACCATCATTCAAGCCCAGGTTGTGAGGACAGTTGCACACATGGAATTTTTTCAATGAATAAATAGTATTTTTAGACAGAACAATCCGTGGCCGCAAGGGACCTTTAAATTTGCACTATGAGAATTTAAAGACTGGAAGAGGTAGAGATGAGGGACAAATAGAAACCAAGCTAACTCAAGTCACTCTTCAAGAGTTTCTCTTTTGAACACATGTTGCATAGATTTCTCCATTATCAGCAGATACATACTGTCCAAGGATGCACTCATTTCTTCTCCAAGTCCAGCTCTTTTCATTTACAGTCTCCAAAACTGAAATGATTTCTGCTCTCTCACACATCACCACAACTCACTCTTTGCATTGTAGGAATTCATTTCCGTTGTCTCATATAAGAATCTCATGCTGCCAGTGAGATATCCAGGGCACAGCATTCTGCCAGATCTCTCTGCACCTGCAGTGGTGGTTCCTAGTTTGTTAATCCAGATTCTTCCAAAGCCAGAGACCTGTCCCCTCATTGCCTTGAGGTGACAAAACAACCTACACTACTGCAGCAGCCAGGTGAGCAGTTCCTCTCTCTGTGCATAGGGTTCCCTTACCACAAGATCTATATTGTGCATGCACTATAGACACTGTAGTGGGGGCAGGTTGCAGCCACACACTCTCTGTACCTCTAGTGAGTGAGAAATCAGAGAATTAGACTCAGAACCTCATGGTTAATTTACCAGTGAGGAGGTCGATTTGGCTCCCTGTGTCTCTTCCTTTATTAGCACTCTAGATCTTGCCACATTGTCATTTACTGTGGCTTGGCAGGTGCTTTGCAGCTGCTGCTCCACATCAGGAAGGAAATATTCTGTCTTTTGTGTCCCAGATGAAGAAAATGCAGCCTATGAGACATAATAAGAGATTCCCCATGGCCTCCATAGAAATTGGGAATGTCTTAATACCATACTGGCTAATACATGGGGAGAGAGAAAGCGCAATAGCACACTGAAAAGAGTCCATGTGTCTAATATATTTCCAAAAAAAAATCGCTTTCCCACAAGATATATGGAAACAACAGCTTTAACTGACTGTATAATGCCCCTTCATACAGATAAGACCAATCTGCTTGATGGATGACACTGAGCCAAGAAATGCATGAGTGTTCTCCTTGGGCCAAAAAGCAATAACGTCTCCGTGCTAGAGTTACTGCTACCATTACGACTAGATGAAGAGTAGTAATTATAGTCACAGCAGAAAAGGAAGCAAATGCTGTAGAAAAGTGACATAGTAGTACTGAGATGTCATTTCCCAGTCCAAACTTCTCTAAGTAGATGTCTCCTGTTCAGGTCTATAGTCTTGGTTTTAAAGGTCATTAAAAAAATAAAATAAACAAGAAAATTCAGTTTATGTCCTATCCAGCAAGGAGGAATAAAAACTGAGGAAACTGAGGTGTGTTTTTTTGTTTTAAGTCTTGTCCACGATCCTGCTTTGACAGCACGACAGCACTTACACCACAGGATCAAAGTGATTTTCAAGTCACTTAGACAGGACTGGTACTTTTGACGCTTACTTTGCATTATTATAAGTGAAGATTTGCAAATGAATGAGCGTACAAGAAAAATCATCCATATTATAAAATATTATAGTCAAGAAAGTATTTACACACTCACCTCAACCCTAACACTTGGTAGGTACATCTAGCACAGCTGTTTGTACTTCCAGCTCCCAAGTGTTGCACATCAGTTTCATAAATAATTTTTGCATAACTGTTTTTCTTTTTTATGATACAAATTATCCACGTATTTCCATTTCTTGGTATTTTTATTGAAAGGACATAGGGAAAAAAGAAAGAGGCTCCAAAGGGAAATACACTTCCAAAGTAAAATTACTCCTTTTAAATTTTGCATTCTTAGTGAAGTCTGAAATTTCATTTCTCAAAGTAAAAGTTACAACCTGCTTCTGTTTATTTTGCTTCAGGAGGATAAAATTGTCCCACTGCTTTGTAGTCTTACCTTCGCTATTGAAGGAAAGAAAAAAAAAATATAAAAGTGAACACATCTGAAAAGGAAGAAATAACAGCATTTGGAACAAAATATTCCTTTTCAGTGCTTTTATTTCACTTCTGTTTTACTGAGTAGTAGAAGCTGTTTATTTTTTCAAATTAAACTAATTCTCTTTTAAGTTTATCCATTTAATTTTCTTGGTGAGGTGTTGAAGAAATCATTAGTCAGTGGTCTATACAACTGCGATTTCCTTTTCCCATGTTATTAGAAACTAACATTAGTTTCTAATAACATGTCATTTAATTAGACTATACAATGAGAATCCACTTAGACGATAGAAGGAGACTTATAAACTGCCAATCTCCTTCCTCACTATCAAGCAAGACTTAATAATAAATCAGTGTTCTTTGTAACTGAATTTAGTGAATTTAGTAACTGAAAAGGGCCTCACTCTTCATTATATTCACCATAGCTATACCAATATTCATAAGCTATCTTTTTTTATTTGTACCAAGAGTACTATTAAATAGAGTATTAAGTTATCTGAGCAGGATAAGGAAAGAAGTCCTTCGTGGATATTAGTGGCAATGGCCTGAAACAAAGTGCTTTTTGCTTACCCAGAGCTTCTCCCAGCACCCAGGGTATTAACTCTCTCACTGTACTGTGGCAATGCTCTAGAGCCCTGGGCGTGGGACTGCGTAGGTGATGAAAGAAAGGGATGTTTGGTGGCTGTGTCCATCCAAAGCATGGTCTCCGTGCCAAGCCTTGAACTTAGGTGACAATTACTGTCAGCTAGGACACAGACCTCTTTCCCCAAGGAAACGAACTGAGATCTCCAATTTATTTCATATAGGCTATTTATGAGCCATCAGATAATAATAGCCTTCAGTCACTGCCAATGCATAGTGAATTTAAAGTAGTGACCTAGAGGTGAGAGGCTCTATGTCATAATCCCTTAGGCATACAGTCCCTCCATCAGGCCATTTATTAGGCAGCTTGGTCCTGAGACTACATTTATTTATAACATAATATTTCATGTTATATTGTCCAAGGTTAATAAAGCCTCATTAACAGCTGCCAGTAGACCCTATAAAGCTCTCCAAGATTTCATTTTACAATAATGGCAAAGAACCTCACCATTTATTTTTCCCTCTCCAATCTCAAACACCCTACAGCAAAGGCTAAAATGTAGGAGAGAAAAAAAAAATAAAATGAATAAAATGTATCTGTTGAGAAAAAGTCAAAAGTAGCATTAGTCTCCAGGTTAGTTATGAAACCATTTGTCTTTCACGATAAGTCAGCTAAAATTGTCTGTCTTCTTTTGCTCCTCTTGAGATAGAGTCAGCAGGAGGAGAAGTATATTTCTTCAAAAAAAAATAAAATGGGGAAAAAGAAAAGCTACGTAAGCTAATTCTTCATTTAAGATGTTCACATTTTGCTAAAAAGCAATGAGAAAACACTGTTATGCAGAAATAGACACCTAGATTGTACGATTAGGAGAGGGCAGAGAAAAACATTCCATTTACAGGTATCTTCCTCCCTGTATTATACCACACTATGTGTAGGATGGCTTCAAGAAAAATGTCTGGCTAATCATGACATTTTTAAATCGTTGCACCTTTGTTTCCCATTGACATTACTTGAACCAAAATTTCACCTTTGACCTTAATCAGACTTCTATTTTCCAGCATTTCAGTCCTCTGACCTTTCACGTAGTCATTAGCGCCTCTGTGTCTTGGTGGGTTTACATTTGAATTTTGAGTATAAAAGACAGACAGAAAGACAGACAGAAAGACAGACAGAAAGACAGACAGAAAGACAGACAGAAAGACAGACAGAAAGACGAGCTTTTTACAGGGCTTTTTAGTACTGGGAATTCAGCAGAAGTTTGCAATTCCTTTTTCATTTTGTTTAATGTCAGAAGAGCTCTAGAACATGCCAAAAAAAATAATTAACATGGTAGCTGAAAAGAGTTGTTTATCACAGAAACACACGGAAGCTTTTAACAGGACTATATAGACACTGCCAGAGGAGGATGCTAATCGGTCATGGTACAAATGAGATGTGAAATTTTTACTTTTTTACAAATATGAATGAGAAAGCACACCCAAAAAGCAACTTTGAAACAAAAGGGCAAACTTTGCCTTTGTATCCATATACAATTTTGAAGCAGATATGCAGTATCTCTTCACCAAACTTTCCAAACCATATAAATGAAACACACAAAGGAGTGGAAGATAACACAATGGCAGAGAAGTAAAACGATCAGTCCTAGGTCACAAACTCAGTAGACACAGAAAGAAACCTGAGAATTCCAAATCCACTTCTGGCTAAATCTAGAGAAGGGGGTCAACTCATTTGATATTCTTGCACACAGCCTTTGATATTCTTGCACACAGCCATTCCTTTCCAACTCTCCTGCTCTCTCCCCTCCCCTCCACCTTCTCACCACCAAAAAAAAAAAGAAATAAAAATAAAAAACCCTTAATGAAGGTGGCATTTGAGCACCTTAGAGCTGAATAGATAATACCATGCTGCTTAAGAAGAGTAATACACACTACTCTGTGTTTTCTACAGTAGTGAGGTGGAATTTAAAGAATTGTAAAAATGTCTATTCCTTTCTTTATGCATGGCCAAGTAGAATTTCTGTTCTCTATTAAAAATAAAGAGT
The DNA here is from genome assembly GCA_032273925.1 of Rhynchotus rufescens. Lineage (NCBI taxonomy): Eukaryota > Metazoa > Chordata > Aves > Tinamiformes > Tinamidae > Rhynchotus > Rhynchotus rufescens. The sequence continues at coordinate 6,178 of JAVCKT010017597.1, forward strand.
TTTCACTACAAAATGAGCTTAAGTGCAAGGCTACAAATTTCCAAGTTATTTCAGAAAGAAAAGGAATACACATACAAGGAAAACTCAGTGACATTGAGGAAATAAGGATGACGTGTCAAAGCCTCTGAAAACTATATATTCAGACATATAGGCCATAGTCATTTCTTTGTTAGTTTTCTCTTGTGTTCAGCTATATATAAAGTCAGAAGTTGCAAATAAGTGTCAACATATATAGTATTACAAGTATTAGAAAGAAGATTCTCTGTAAGGAGAATCGTCTCAAATAACACGAGTCTGATTCAATGAAACACTAACACATCTGCACTTTTTTTTTTCAAATAGGAAATCAATAGGACCTAGAATAAAATTAAATATTTTCTTAAAAATTTTACTGAAAAGAAATGAGATTACTCACATGTGAAGCTGAAAATTCACACTTTACTGCTTCAGAAACAATAATCTCTCATCCAGACTGTCTCTGGCAATGGGAATTTCATCAGTCCATTTTGGAAGTTTTTACCACAGGTTAAAAGTTGTCTCTCATTTTATGTCTTGAAACTTTTTACTAATCAAGTAAACTATTGTATATTTTATATATATTGTATATCAATGCTCATCTGTACCATGAGATTTTTCAGGAAAAAAGAAATCAAGAAATCATCAATCAGACAAGGGAAGAAGGGCCTTTAACACAGACGTGCTTAGCAATAACACTTTAAGGAAAGTCAGAAACAGAGCAACATATTACAGCATTTCCACACTGCAAGAATTACTTGAATGCATATAGATGCCTACTCCATCTAATAATATATCTCTCAATCTTGCATGTACTTAAGTAACTCAGGTCTGCCTCTAACAGGTTGCACTGATCTTCACAATTAAAAGAAATTAACTGGACAACATTAGGCTTCAATCTTCCCTTAACAGTAACAAGCCCTTGAATTATGTTTGCAAGTAGAATTCAAGGGTCAGAAAGCAAAAATTTGACACTTTAACAATTATTTAATGGTCTTAATTTGTCTCTATCACTTTATAGTATTTTATATAATATAGAAACATGATTTATCTTTACACATTCTACATTTTTGAGAACCAAACAACCAATTGTCTCTTTTTAACCTGTTAGTCACACCGACAGCTTTAACATAGAATTTGAGAGAAGAATCACACCGAAGCCAAGAAAGCAGCTGTAACAGCGAAGATGTAAACATCTATCCACGTACTTAAGTTTCTAGGATGATGCCAAAATCTAGAGGACCTGCAAATATTTGTCAAGGTGAGTTGTCAATATGAAGTCACAAATACAGAAGGATCTACCTCAAGATGGACTCCAAATGATGTCCTGGTTATCACTGCTCCTCCATCAATCGAGCGACATACCTAAACCCTGAATGAGATGAAGGAGAAGTCATAAATGCACATGTAATCCAATAAGATCTTGCGATACATAAACACGCACAAAAGCCCCACATAAGAAATCTACTTTAAGGCAATTATCTGAGAAGACCTGGTTGCTCCTGAAGTTGAAAAGCACTCTAGTTTTCTTATCAAAATGTTGTTTTGTTGAAAGTGAATATTCCCTTTGGAGGAAAAAAAAAATATCAAAGAGTGAGGCGATTTTTCAGCATTCAGCATCCTAAGTTAACATATCAATGAGAAAAAAACATTGTTTTGTATTAACTTTTCTTCCAGATTTTAAAATAATGGTGAAAGTCCATGTTTCTGAGTACCAGTACATCACACTCCTTCCTCTCAACACACAGTAACTTTTACAAATTCCCAGTCTGTATAAACAAGAAAGGGTGTTTCCAGTCCCCATTATTCAATAGCAAAGCCAAGGAAGAAAAGGGCAGCTATATGTACTATATGTGCTATATGTACACAGTCAGGTGAAAACATACACGAGTGTATTCTGGCATGCTCCGAGTGCTTAGCAGCAAGGCAATTCCCATCTAGAAAATGCACAGGTACATTAACTTGGGAAGAGAGTCGCACTAACACGTCCTGCCTGTCAGCACATTCTCATTTCTCTTGTGCTGCTTATTCTTGCTCCATCCCTTTGCCAAGAGATTATCCAAGGTAGTTGCTTGGAATAGCAAGGGCTCAGACTCAGTGACCCAGACAGTCCTTTGCCTGAAGTTCCTCTGAGCAGTATTTCGTCCCCAGCCATATTCAATAAACTGTGGCTTTTCAAGTAATAACACAACCGACCTTTTCCTTACATACAACATCGTCATTTATTGAAAACAAAAATATTTTTTTCCGTATCCTAGCACTAAGCTGTACCACAGTGGCAGGGCAAATTAGCATTCTGTTTGTGCACAAGGACACCAGAGAAAAGAGGTAACGCTGGCATCCAAGGAAAGATTTTTATCTATAAAATATTTTATTTTAGACTATTAGAGCTGGTTTTAAGTTACATTTTAACCATAAACATGGAAGAAGCTGTCCCAGATGGTGAATGTAAAACGTGCTGTAAATTTTAATGAAGCAAATAAGTCACTAATAACCATAATGCCAACACTGCTGTGTTTTTGGTAGATGTTAATAAAGCAAAATTAAAAAGGAGCATGCAGCATTTAAATAACTGCCTAAGATGCCTAATATAATTTGCTAATTCAGCTATTCACACTTTGATTGCACAGCCCCTGGTCATCTGCTCAAGTACAGCTGCTTCATGTAAAAACAAATAAAAAAAAAAATTTATTGTCCACCAGATGTCCCGGCTTGTAATACTTGCTGCTATATTTCAGGTCACACAAAGTTCAGGCACATTAAAAATTTGATTGTTCTTGGATGGCCAACCTTGTGACAGCAGTTGAGGCTCTTGGGCTCCGGGTTTAAGCACGCTGGGAGGTGAAGGAGCTGTTTAGCAGTAAAAGGGATATGATTGCCAGTTATCTTGTACCACGGGCACCCAGAGCAGGCAATGATTACAAAAGCTCCAGACACTTGCCCATGCAATGCAAAGGGGAGAATGCAGGCAGCACAACACATCCTACCTCATTACTCCACTTAAAACCCAAGCAGAGGACGGTACAATTTTGCCTTTTTTTTTTTTTTTTTTTTCCTTAGAAGGAATTTTTTATTTTATGTAAAGTATCAAAGCACAGACACAGGAGCCCACTGCTGTTCTACACCAGCGCTCCCCCTGCTCAGGAGCTAGCCCGTGCACGTTACACAGCCAGTGCCTCTCCCCAAATCACTTGTAAAAATCAATGGAGCAGAGTTATCAACTAGAGCTGAACCATGTTGCAGCAAGGGTGCCTGCTGGTGCGTGACACTTTGCAGATTTGAAATCAGCAGGCAACATTTTGTTTATGGATCGCACAGTGCTGCTGAGCAGGGAAAGGATGAACTAAAGGGAAGGAGGGTGGAAGGTTTCCACACACACCTCCTCCTCCAGAAGGTGAGACAAAGAGTAACGGTAGATGGAAGGAATCTGAACAGGGCCAAGAAGTCCTGCCAGAGCCACTCTGAATGCACAGCTGCAGTACAGCAACCCTAGCACTCAAGTCCTCTTAGGAAGTACTGAGAAAGCTAATGATTTTATGCCAGGGAGCACTAAGTATGAAATACTCTGGCTTTAATGCACAAGGTTCAATGCAACCTGAAACTTCCCAAACACACTGAGATGTTTCAGAGCTTCTTTTTCTTCACTGGGACCTGAACAGCCTGACTTAGCAGTACAAGCATCTGTTTCTCACCTTCTCCAATGATTTACAAGGAGCAACGTCCTGAAAGGAATATTTTGCCAGGAATAACGTTAGGCTGTTATATATAACTTACACCATGCTGTGGAAGGAGGAAAAGTTATGTTCATCAAGTGCCCACCTCTCAGTAAGTGGGGAGAGGTGTAAGCTCTCCGTGTTACACCTGCATTCTCACAACTGCATATAACCAAGACTACCCCTATGGGGCTTAAACGGCTATTAAAATTAACAGACTGGTCATCTGATTAAAATCCTTTCTTCTTGACTTTTGCTACTGTTAGCTCCAAAACAAAGAACAGTAGAAAAAACACCGAGTTACTCATCTACTTCATTCCAGAAAAAAATGAAAGTCCATTCTATCCTACAGAGCATAGATTTTCAGGACTGTTAATGTTTATGAGGTGATCCTGACTTAGCCTTTACATTTGAACTTAGGTGGCTTTTAACCATCTGTCTAATAGGGTCTCCAAATCTTGAATTTGACATATTTGTTTCTACAATTTGTCAGCTCCTTGTCCATTTTTCCCCCTCTCAACATCAACTTGTTCTTCATCTTCACAGTCTACTGGCCACATTGCCTGAACAAGGGTTCTTCAATGCAGCTCTACTAAAATTCTCATTTTATCGATGACTTTCGACTTTGAGAACCATGGTCATTGCCTTAAACAAACTCACTGGCAGCGGGCTTGCACCTGCTTCCTAACCATCACTGGCATGGAAATCCTCCCTCCATCCTTCTCTGTCTTCGTTTCAAAGGTCCTTTATGACCTACCAGAGTCTCTGAACTACGACTCCAGCAAAGCACAGAAAGAGCCCAAAGCAGACAAAACAGTTTTCTTAAGTAACTAACTAAAGCTCAGGAGCACTGCTGCATTGGAAAAGGCATTACTCAAGAACTCCCACACCATCAGCACCTTTCCCTACACTGTACAACACAGATGGGAATCAGGGACATAGCTGGTGACACGCTGGGAACCTTGGGTTTTGCTGCAGAGCCTCTGTGGGACTTTACCTGCCTTCTGCTTATCTCACATTAAGGCAGTGGAAATTCAGTTCAACAACCTAGTGGCCATAAATTCATCTGAAAGAGTGTGGGAGAGACTTGGGTCTTGTGGAGATAGGTCCCATACTAGAAAAAGTGGTGGAAAAGAGAAACACACCAACTTTACAGAGGTGAAAGGATAAGCTCTGAGGAAGTGAGATCAAATATGAATCATGTTTGCAGAAATCAATCTAAATGTCCAGGGAGCTCATGATCTGGCCCAGGACTTGCAAACAGCTCATTTTATCATGGCAAATAAACCTCCTTGCATATTCCACACATTTCTCAGGGGACACAGTGTGTCTGCACACACAGACGGAGTTCTCCAACACCTGCCCAGTGCTCATGCAACATTTCCTGTTTAATTACCCCTAGCCCATTATGTGTGTATTTACTGGCTTTTGATACAATTGGAAAGGAGTCTTTTCATTTCCGTTTATCACAAGTTCCCAAAAGCTTGAACAGGTGTGGGAAGGATTAAATCATTAAAAAAAAAAAATAAAATAAAGCAGAGGTGAGAGGGAACAGCAGGACAAGAGGAGATACCAATCCTCAGTGGAGGCAGGGCGCGAGAGCAGGTGCAGGCAGGGACTTTGTGCCTCCTCCTCATCCTGAGGAGGTCCAAAGCTCAGTGTTTCCATGCTGGAGTGGCACTGGCAGCACAGCAGCCGCCGCTTCCACAAGAGACAAAGGCTGGGATGGCAGCCCCAGCACCAAGGCTGCCGGGGAAACCCGCCCGGCTGCAGCCACGCAGCCCCTGTCAACTGGAAGCAGCACAAAACCAAGGGCCACTTCTGGTCCTTGTACAATCCCACCCAGACTAATCCTCTCCGGGGCTGCCTTAATGAATTAGCCATTACTGGATTAGATGGGACAGAGGCTGCAAAGTAACCAAAATTTCTCCTTGGATCTATGATTTTAAGGATCAAGTTTTGTGTGCAGCTATCTTTTCTTTTTTTTCTTTTTAAATCATCTATTTGGTTGAAGTTGCATTGATTTGAATGATAGTCCTACTCAAAAAAGAAAAGAACAAGATTTAATTTTATCATTTTAAGCTTCAGTGTCACTTTCAGGTTATTGCTAGCTCTCTCAGTTTCATTGCAAGTGAGACAAAAGCAGGTATTTTTCAAGCTGCAAGGACTAGAGCCCTAGGATTACACAACAGAGAAAGCAATATATGACCCAAATCTAATGGCTCAAAACACAAATGTAAGAAAACTAAGATTATTTGTCACCTCCTGTTGTTTAGACAATTTCAGGAGTTTTTGAATATCTAGGGATGAATGCACTGTAGCTGGATGAGTGCATGTAGTATATATACTGCCAATTCCTTAAAACCAAATCTGTCCCCTCTGATGTTCCACCTATGCAAACAGCACTGCATTCACACACAGCGTTTGTGCTTGCAATAACAGATCTCACGAACCAAGCAGACATATAACCAACTGTTAGCTCGCTGTGGTTTCTGTGAGCATTTCTCATAAAAGGTTATTATTTTCATGGGACCCTGCAATTAGAATTTACCCTTTAACAGCCTCTGTTCCGATTACCCATCAGCTGGATGGTTACTAAACACCTACTTCTGCTTGTCACTCACTTGCTGTTTTCATTTACTTAATTCAATATTATTCGCTAGTATTGAATTAGGTAAGCTTGGTGAACCGAATGGATGTAGGTTGCTTGTACCAGTATAAAATAAAAATTAGGACATGTATTTGACCATGAGGACCATTTTCTATCCTACATTTCTAGCAGGTATATTTCTAGTCTTTTCTTAAAGGTCAGTATAGTCACCCACATGTGCCTTCATAGAAAGGTAATACTAGCCAGATTCTCAGCTGTGGTGAGATCAACTGGTGAAATCACTGAATGAAAACCCTGTTAGTGCCAGTTCAGTATCCACCTGAGGATCTCACCTGCGTAAGTGGGAGGGCAGAGCTACAAACACGACAGGGCTGCAGAGTTTATGCAGCCAACACAACCCACGGTCTGCTGCGGAGAACTGTGTTTTCCTCTAGCTAGCTTTGTCCCTTCATGACATTTCTACAGCACTTGTTTCCCTTAGATTTAAAAAATTCTCAGTAGCCTCTGTAACTATAGGTGATACTTTCCTTAAACTAATCTCCAAACTGCATTGTTGTTTTAAGACTTTCAGTCCAAGCGTAGGGGCTGCCATTCAAATTAATAAGAATATATGTGCTATGTTTTAAACTCTGGTATTTTCTTTTGCAATCTGAAATCAAATTTGAACTCTGAAAACACTACTTCTACTGATTGTGACCGGACCTGAACAATCACGGATTCGGTGCACTTTTGCATATTTTTCTAGCAAATGCATACATGAAAAAAAGATAATAGAACAGATATTCAAGTCTAAAAATTGAGAAGCTGTAGAGAGAAAAAAAATACCTAGAAGGCAGAGACAAAACACTACACAGGAA
>JAVCKT010017599.1:0-19589 GCA_032273925.1 Rhynchotus rufescens
GGTGACCTGGTGGCCATGGGGTGATCCCGGTGGCCATGAGGTGACCCTGGTGGTTGTGGGGTGTCCCTGGTGGCCGTGGGGTGACATTAGTGGCCATGGGGTGATCCCGGTGGCCGTGGGGTGACCCGTCGGCCTCTCCACGAGCCGCAGGGTGCTCCGGGCAGCGGTGCCCGTGCAGGACACGGTGTCCCCGTGTCCCCGTGCCCCGGGGCGCGCTCCGGCCGCGCTATTTCCGTGGGCGCCGTCAGGGGCCGGGAACGCCGCCGTCCCGCCGGCGCTAAGCCGGGCGCTGGGCCGGGGCCCGGGGCCTCCTTGTATGGCCGAGCGCCGCGGGCGCCCAAAAATAGCGCGGCCGGGAGCGGCACCCGGGAGCGGCAGCGTCCCAGCATCCCACCGCCCCAGCTCCCAGTATCCCAGTGCCTCAGCTCCCAGCATCCCACCACCCAGTATCCCAGTGCCTTGGCTCCTAGCATCCCACCGCCCAGTATCCCAGTGTCCCAGGGCCTCAGCTCCCAGCATCCCACCGCCCAGTATCCCAGGGCCTCAGCTCCCAGCGCCCCAGCATCGCACCGCCCAGTATCCCAGCGTCCCAGCGCCCCAGCATCCCACCGCCTGGTATCCCAGTATCCCAGTGCCTCAGCTCCCAGTGTCCCAGCATCCCACCGCACAGTATCCCAGTGTCCCAGGGCCTCAGCTCCCAGCGCCCCAGCATCCCACTGCCCAGTGTCCCAGCTCCTAGCATCCCAGTATCCCAGCTCCCAGTGCCCCAGTTCCTAATATCCCAGCATCCCCGTGTCCCAGTATCCCAGTGCCCCAGTTCCTACTGTCCCAGCAACCCAGCTCCCCAGTGTCCCAGCACCCCAGCTCCCAATATCCCCATGTCCCAATATCCCAGTGCCACAGCTCCAGTAGTCCCCTTTCCCAGCTCCCAGCATCCCGGTGTCCCACCATCCCAGCACCCCAGCTCCCAGTATCCCCATGTCGCAGTATCCCAGCACCCCAGCTCCCATTATCCCTGTGTCCCAGCTCTCCCAGTCCTTCCAGCAGCAGCTCCAGGTCTTCCCTGGTCGCTCCCTGCTCCCCACACAATCTCTCCTCCCTGGATACATTCCGGAGAGGCAGCGCTGCAGGAAGGATGTTGGTATAGACCCCCATACACACACACACACACATATATATAATATATATATAGGGGTAGGAGAGAGGCTGGCGCTCGCCCTGTGTCCCGCATCCCAGCGCTGCCGGCTCAGAGGCACCATCTGCTGGGAGAAGCTCCTGGAGCTTCGGTCCGCTCCATGAGCACAGCGCTTCCCGCCAGGACAGGGCTGCACGTCCTGGAAAAGCCCCTATGGAGACACAGGGGATGTCTGTAGCACACGGCAACCCCCTTCCCATGCCCCTGGATGCAGATTTTTCCCATTCCCCTGCTCCACTACCAGGGCTGCTCCCTCCTGGAAAAGGGCTGGATCCGGAGCCCTGCCCAGCTTCCCAGTGGAATTTGCTGATGAAACGAGGGTGGGATCCAGCGCTGGCTGAAAGCAGCTGCCTTTCATCCCAGGTTTCCCATACGCCGAGTGCTCCGTGCGGGAGACCCGCGGGATGAGGGGCCGGGGACGCCCACAGGCAGCCTCGGGACGGACAGTCCTGGAGCTCTTGGTGCTTCCCGGGCTCCGTATTCTCACGTCTGGGGTGCTTTCCAAGACAGCTCTGCTGCAGTCGATGAATTGATTGCAAATTCAGCAGCAATGAATTGCAAGTTCAGCAGCAGTCGATGAACTGGTTGCAAATTCAGCCGCTAGACGCACCAAGGAGCAGGGCAGCGAGGCAGGGGCCGCGTGCAGCCGCACGAGGATACGGATACGGCCCGGGCACGCTCCCAAATGCTCCTTCCCCTCCTCATTCCAGCCTCAGCCCCCTCGCTGTTCCTCAGGGAAAGGAGGCAGGAAAGCTCCCGGTGTCTCCTGCAGGAGCTTCCCGCCCGCAGCCCCCGACCTCTTGTTGTCACGTAGGCAGAAGGGATTTGCCGTGAGATCGGAGCCTTCCCAGGACCTCAAACACTTGGCTCAAACAGCTCCTTATTTTTGGCTGTAGATGTCCAGCCGCGCTGGCAGGGCGCGTTGTCCGTGCGCCAGGCTGGCCTGCAAAGGGCAATGCAGGCGCGGGAGCCTGGGAAACGAGGCAGCGCACGTCGGGAGCGCGCCGGTTCCCAAGTTTGGGAAACGCTTCTCCCAGCTCTCCCGAGTGCGCTCCTCGGGTTTCCGTGCTGGGAATAGCGAACACGCGTGGCCTGTGCGAGCCGCGGCTGCAGGAGCTGGCAGTGCAAGGTGGATCCCAAGAGCCAGGACTAGCGGGCAGCCTTGGCCGCGCTTCCCGGGGACAGCGTGCTCCGCCACAGGCTGCTTTGGCCGAGGGCTGTTCCCGGGTACATCCGGCTGCAGGGGGCATTCCCGAACCCGGGAATCACTGGGGAGCGAAGGCAGAGCGCCCGGCTGGGAGGACAGGGAGGGACACGCAGCGGCTCCGGCCCGCTCCGCGGTGCCGCCCGGGGTCTGCTGGGGTGTGTGTGGACCCCGTGTCCCCAAGCGGGCCCCGGCCCGGCCACTGACCCGGTTCTGTTCAGGTCTCACCCCGGCGCTCCCGCCGCCGGCACTGAGGCAACGCCCCCGCGCGCCGCACTTATATAGCGCAGGGCGCTCCCAGCGCGCTCTGCGGCACGGGCAGGTGCCCTTCCGCGCACGCGCACCCCGCGCACTGACGCAGGGGAGGCGATGCGCATGCGCCAATTTTGCCCACGAAGGGTCCAGAACCTCTGTAGCCTCGCGAGGCTTGGTGCGCATGCGCGTTCCCCCTCCCCGCAACCCGCCGCTATAACGCATGCGCAGTGCGCCCGCTCCCCCCCCCCGGCGGTGCGCGCGCGCAGGCGCAGTGGCGCCCGGCGCATCCTGCCGCGGCGGCGCCCGCTTCGCTTCGGAGCGGCGGCGGCGGCCGCGGGACGGGGAGGAGCAGCGCGGCCGGGAGCGGCGCGGCCCCGCCGCAGGTAGGAGCTCGGGGCGGGTTTCCCTCCCCGCCCCGCCCCGGGTGGCGCAGCGAGGGGGGCCGTTACCGCACAAAATGGCGGCGCCGTCGCGGGGGCCGTTAACGGCTCCCTCTCTCCCGCTGTGCACTCGCCTTTAGCTTTCCTCCGCGCCAGGCCGTGCCTCGGCGGCACCCCCAGCCTCTCACCCCCCCCCGCCTCCAAATTCCTCAAATCCCGCCTTTCAGACCCATCCAGGCGGCGGTATCCCGCCCGTTTGGCCTTTGGAGCCGGTTGTTGAGCGGCTTTCCCTCTGGTGGGGAGGGCATCGCCGCATCCCGAGGGGCTCCGGCCGTGGGCAGCGCCTCCCGTGTGTCCGTGAGGGCCCCAGGGCTCCTGTCCGCGTTTCCTGCCCCCGTGTCTGGCCCCGTGGCCCTGGGGAAGGGCTTGAGATAACTGACTGGGTTCAGGTAACTGAAAGGGAAATAAAAGCTCTTGTCACCCTGGTGGTGAAACCGGGGTGGCTGCGGCCTGGCCGGGCTCGGAACGGACCCCACAGCCAGCGCAAACGGGAGACTGGCTTTTGGGGCTTAAATACGGGTTTTGGGGCTCAAATACGTGCCTGGGCGCTGTAGCAGCGCGGTTGTCATCCTCTACATGCAGTGTTGGGATAGAGACGGCTGAATTTTAAAAATATGTTTCTATAAAGTTGTTTTAAAATGAAATAATGGATTAAAATGCACTTTTGTGTTTTAAATGGCTTCCATCCACCCTGGTTTGTAGCCCAGGACAGCTGTTTAAATGTGTATTCATTCCTGAATTACGCCCCTGCTTCTGGTACAGGGCCCTTCCCTGCAAAACATCAGGTTATAAAAATGTTGTGAGGAGGGTGGACATACAAGTGAGTAATTAATTTCCCTGTGGAGAAAGTACTTCTCAAAGGCCAGAAATGTGCTCGATTGCACTTTTGCCTCTCTTGGTTTTTATTTCTTTTTTTTAAAAAGAAGATTATTGGCAGCACTCGGAGCAGTCGCGCTGGCCTCGAGCGCACGGGGGACGAGGCTGGTTTGGCGGCTCCTGGGGCGGATAAAGTGGGATAAAGTGATGTCCATGGCAGGGTGGGGATCCAAGCGGTTCCAAACCCGCTGCTCCGCGGGCTGCTTTTTAATTCCCTTCTGCTTCCAGCGCCTCCCACAATCCGGTGTGGGGCTGGATTTGGGGGAACTTCCCAAGTGTTGCGAGCTCTGTTAGTTTTTACCGAGCTGTTCGCTCCAGCACACTCGCAGAGCTCCTCTGCGGGTGGAACAGGAAGGAAGCGGAAGCGTTTTTGCAATATTTCACATTCAGAGGTAAACATGATGTTATATCTTTCAAATGGAATTAAATCATGCAATATTATATACTTTTAGCAAGTTCTGCGTTAGAAACAATAGTTTTGGCTCTTTGTAGGGCCCTCTGGGGCACGTCTTTCATGTGAGGTGCCTCGGGGCTCATTGCGTGACATTGTGTGGTTGTCTGCGCACACGGGACAGCGTGCAGGATTCGGGCTGCTCCAAAAGAGAAAAATTTCAAGAGAAAAGTAGATTCCTGCTGCTGTTTTCTACAGAGGTGCTGAAATGCCTTTTTCTTTTTGTCTTGTTTTCAGACAAAAGCCTGATCTGTGTGTGTGTCTGTGTATACACCTGGTGCACTGACCTCGCTTAGCACTGCAGCAGAGTCTTTTGGGCATATTTCAGTGAAATACGTTACTATGGATGTATCAGAGTGTGTTTACATTTAAAGCTATTATGTTACTTTATTTTTTTAATACAAAATGCTTTGCTATTTGAGGTGGTTATGTAACAGCTTCTGGCAGTGCCATACTAATCCTTAACACTAATTTCATGTTGAGTTTGCACAGCTAATAGCTTTATGTGGCAGGGCTCTGCAGTTGGTTCATATATGCACATATATAGGGATAAGCACTTCTGATTTCGGGCAGACGTGATGCAGGGCAGAGTTTAGGGCTGATCACAATGAACTGGAACGCTCTGAGCAGCCTGTCTCGTGTTGGGTAATGTTAAGGCAGGAATTAGGGAAGTATTTTTCTGACACTGAAGTAGTCTCGAGCAGCACGAACACGTATTAGTGGCTGCAAGAACAGTGAGTATTAAATAGCCACTTTTATAGCCAGTGAGTGATAAGCTTGTCATTTAAATAGCTTTTAACAGGCATCTACTTTGTATGTCATTTTTCCCTGTATTGCTAAAGAAAAAGCAATATAGAAGCAGCAATTAGTTGTTAATTAACACTTGAGATTTCTGCGGTCTTTTTCTTGAAAATGTTCTGACAGTAGATGTTTATTTCTTTGGGAGGTGGTTTTTGAGTATTAAGAGAATGCTTGAGATGCATGTAATACGATGTGTTTATTTAATGAAAGCAGCTTGTTTCCTAAGTTTTTGCAGGTATGGAGGAAAGCAAGAAATCAGTCATCTGGTCTGACTTTCAAGCTGCCACAGTATGTGTAGCCCATCTGGTGTTTCTAGAGCAGAAAACTCACCTCAAGCCTGGTTTTCTCCTACGTAGTGTCTGTAATTTGTGTTGATTCTGCGGATGTGGCTGGGCTGGCCGGGGCTGAGAGCCCCGATTCAGCCACGGTTTCGTTCTGGGTTTTCAAGCAGCGGATCGAGGTGTTGTGGCAATTGCTGGCTTTATTTTTGTTCTGTTGGTGTCCTGCTGCTGCTGTGTGCCTTGTCTTTCATGTTCAGGTTGCATGAAATGGCTATGACCCAAATTTACGTTGCTGTCCGCACAAACAGTATTCCCTGTATTCGTGTTTTGGGTTTCCTGGCTTGCCATTGCTCTTTGTGCAGTGAAAATATTGGCTGTGGGGGACCACTTGTTTGGTCAGAGTGTTTGTCTGTGTGCAGTGCTTGCCTTCCTGAAATGTCCTTGCTTTGCAGCCTCATCTCCGCACGACTACTGTGGGATTTGCACGGAGCCAGGGGAAGTTAGGCCTGTTTAGAGAGACAAATAAGCAGAAAATTACGCTTTGGTGGATTTTGCTAAACCCTATTGTCCAACAAAGCTTTCTCTTGTGATTAGAGAAAGCAGCTCCCAGCACTGCCAAACCTTTACCTTAAGCCTCCTAATTTGTTGACTTTGTTTTTTTAGTATTGCACAACTGTCTCCTCCCCACCTCCAACCCCTGAACTCAGCAACATTGCTGGACACTGCTGTATTTCCCTTTTCCTCCTTGTGGAATTTCTCATATTTGCATGAAATCTCCTGATCAGCAGAGCTGCAGCTCCCTGCATCCTTAGCAGAGAGGTTATTCCGCGTCTCCATCCTGGCTTTACTCCAGGTTTGTTTAGTAAATTCAGCTTTGTTAATATCCCGCTCTGGGTCATTTTGGTCGGCATTAGCCTTGCACAAGGAGGCTCCGGAAACAGGATATATCGAGTTTAAAAATGTAAACAGTTATTTATTGCTAATACATACAAAGATTGGCAATGGTTTATCGAGTCCTAGGGTAAGCCTTGCTATGCTCCTTACCCCAGGCAGGCAGCCAAAAGGTATTTATTGGGCAGCTGGGATTAGGAGGGGAAAGGCTGGGCATCCTGCGTGCTGCTGAGTTGCTGTCATTGCTCTCAGAACCACCTCCCTGCTCTTTGTCGTCGTTTTTTTACTTCACAGTTTCAAGTTGTCCTGTGTTGATGTTTGGTCCTGTTGAATCCTTGAGCTACTGGAGGTATCAGTTTCAGCGATCCCGTCTCGATCTGTAACTTGTCCCTTTTTATCTCTCCAGACATTATCAGAACTTATTCTGGCTGCTCAGCAGTTTTTTGGATCCTTGCAGCACAGAAAACAGGACTCTGCAAGGGCAGGAAGTTGGAGCTGGTTGCAGCTTGGTCTGGTCGTGTGGTCACGGTGCAGCACAGTCACCACGGCAGCAAATAGAGCAGCTATTTAGAGAGCTCTAGCGTGAAAGTCGGTAGCCAGAGCTTTGGATTTATCCACCTGGAATGGGGAACTCTGCAAAACGGACTGAGGGAGTTGAACACAAAGCAGGAAAAAACATCATTTGGCTCTGCTTTATGTTACTCTGAAATTTTGAGTTTCAAGGGCTTTTTCAGGAGCCAAGTAAGCACCTGCAGGAGCATTTGTCTTTGGGGAATTTCACCTAATTTTCATTTACTTGTGAATAAGTATCAGCCTGTCCTTGCTTGGTGAGTGCTTTAGGAGTTTCTAATCAAGATGTCACGGTAGGAGGAAAAATAGCATAGAAGTTTGCAAAGCCATTCCAAGAAAAGCCTCTCTGAGAGAGGAAATAGAAAATCTGGCCTTAAATGCCCAGATATTGTTTTACAGAGGGGCGTAATGTTGGAATTGCTTAATCTTTCTGTTATTTGCAGCATTTTTTTTCAGAAAGGTCTGTTGTGAAATGTGGCTGGGGTTTCACTGCTCGCTTGCTGCTATGCAGCTGCTTTCTGGATGCAAGAGGAAGATTGCAGCATGCAACCAGCTCAGTAAAAGTGCAACTCAACCACTTGACTTCCACTTGCTGTTATTTGAGATGTAGTTAGGGCCAGCTGACAAGGTGACTGATTTTCTAGGTGTGTCATCTCCAAAGTGCTGGCCTCACTTCAGGCCTTGCTAAAGTCCCAGGTGTTGTTTCATTGCAGGTAGGTTTTGGGGCATTAAGAACTGTAGAGCATGAATAAAGCTGCTTTTTAAAAATTGAGCTTTGAGGTTACTTTGCTCACTTTGAATATGTTCATGGACTAGCCTTTTAATTGCAGAAGTCTAATCTTTTGTATTTCTTCAATCCATCATTGTGATGGAGAACCTAAAAGCCTTACTTTTAGAGAGAAATTCTCCATGTCTGTTATCTTATTTTGCTGGCTTAGGATAGGAATAGGTCCCTGTTGGATAGCACCATGTACAGTGGAAGCTTTTCTGGAGTGACAGTTGTCAAAAAAAAAAGTTGTAAAACAAAAGATATCTCAGAAGCATCCGATATCAGACAACCGATGCAGTACTCTGGTTCTCCTCCTCTACTGCCTGCTGCCCAGATCACTGTCTATGACTATGTTAATGGTCCCCAAACTCTACAAAGAGGTTTGCAAAGCTGTAGAACTTGTTTGTTTCCTAATCTACACAATTAAGGCTCTGTTTGCCCCATTGTCTGCTTATTTTTCAAGCGTTTTCTACGAATGTATTCTTGGTCTTGTTATGGATGGCTTTCGTACGCTGCCCCAGGTGCTTCCCAGGTTACTGGGCTGAGAGCTTTTTGTTGCGAGCTGTTGGGAAGGAGAACTCGGAAAGACCAGAGACTGCTCTGTGAATGTTTGCATCATAGTCTGTTTTGATGGGTTGTAGAATAAGCTTTGGCTGACATGCAGGTACCACTTACATAGGATTAATATGCTTCAAGAAGAAGGAATATTGGATCTGATGGGAATCACCCCTTTACGATGACTTCCTGTGTGTTTTTGTGGTGGAGAGGAGGCGTAAAGTTATCGTAGCTGCTGCATCTCCTTGGACTCATTTGTAGCTAAAATGGGACCAGTGGAACTTGGAGATGTTTCACGTGTGGGTAGTGACAAAATGCAGAAATGGATCCTTAAAAGCAGAAACTCTTGTGTGTGACTTTGAGCTTTCAAGCGATAGCTTTGGTTGTTGTCTGTTGAGTTGCGGTTCTCAAACTTGAGACCTTTAACCTTTACAAACTGTGTTTATAAACATGAGAGAAGCACCTCCATTTACTTCCCTTTTTTAGGTCAGTTTGAATGAGCTTCAAACCTCCGTGCTCCAGAAACACCGCAGGCAAGCTTAAAAACAACTAGGGCCATCTACAAGCTGTGTTATGGTCATACTTAGTGGAAATCTGCTTGCAGAGCTCATTGAAACCATCGGGAGCATCAGATCATCCAGCTTCAGGAGGCTGCAGATGGATAAGGGTGGGAGTTAAGGACCCCTTGGGGTCCTTCTGAACCCTCCTGGTTTGGGGGCACTGCAAATGCAGGCAGAACTGTGCAGATGAGGGGTCTTGCTTTGAAAGAGATCCTCAAGTTTGTGCCTCCACATGAAGACCATGTTTCTGAAGCTCTGTAGTACTTCATGTTTCGTTAGTCTGGGCCTCACTTTTTTTTTTTTCTTTCCCATATTTATGTGTTCTTTTATCACCTCGCAGGACCGAATTCCAAAGTGGTTTCAGCTGAAATAAAAGATGGTAGTTTCCCTTGCCCTTGTGCGTGTTTTATTTTTGAACGTGAATGGTTTCAGTTTTCAGCTGATTTTACACCTTTCTATTTGAATTTCTGTATGAAGATCTTGCCTTTATCAGCTGGGAAAGAAATTTTCTAGCCACAAAACTCAAGAATCCCTTTGTCACACCCTTTGAATACTTTCAGAGTATAGTAGCCTACCCCGGAGAGCAGTCATGGGAGTGCCTGTTCTGCAAACTGATCCACTGCCTCCAAATTGATTCCACAGTGACTTAACGTCCAAGCTGGGACTGTTTTGGATTTTCTACATAATGATTTCACTTATAATTCATACTTGTAAACATTTGGAGATGTTTCTAATACTTTGGCTTACTGCTCATAAAATAACTGAATTTAAAGAAATCCGAAGGGCTGTCACTTAGAATTAAAATGTCAGTTTATTTAGAAAATACCGTAGAAAATTAAAACAACTGGATACGTTATGTGAGACTGAACTTGTTTGGTAAAAATTATCTGGTGGATATGATTTTATGCAGCAAGAGAAAATGGTCTTGCCAAAGAGAATATCAAATTCAAAAGTATCATTTAAAGCTGTCATTGAAGTAGGGTTTTATGACCGCACTTGTTTTTCTCACCGGCTATAGAATCCACTGCGTAAAGTAGGTGAAAAGATAAAATAATCTAATACTTGTCTTTTAACTTTCAGCTTTGTGTTATTCTTGGAAAGTTTCGCACCACTTGTGAATTCCTTGAACCTTGGCCTTGCAAGGCCGCTTCTGTTGGGCCCTCCTCCTTTACAGCTTGCACAAATTAAGACCCAGTTGGCTCTTCAGCAATTGACCTCAGCTGCTACAAACGGTTCTGCAGCTCCCTATGCTTTGTTAAATCAGGCGTTTCTGAAAATCGCGATGTTTAGCCCTAGAGGAACTTTACCTCAGAGGCCCAGAGGACCTAACCCGCCTGGCACAAAGCCTCAAGGCTCCTTTAGGGGAGGGGGCACGGCAGGTCTGCAGAGAAAGCCCGCTCCTGGAGCGCCCCAAGGCATGTCGCCGAGATTCTCGGGCCAGGAAACCTTTCAGTGGACGGGGTTGCAGCGCACAAACGTTCAGGTAACGCAGCACAGAGCGGATCCGAGGCAGGTAAAGGAGAAGACGAACCTACCCCAAGAGCACAAGGGAGAAGCTCGTACGAGTCGCTGGGACAGCAGCCCCTGCGCAGCCGCCGGGACAGCCGCGCAAAAGCCGTCTGCTCCGGCACGGATCACGGAGCAGAATTCCAATGCCCAGAGCCGCTACACCACGGAGAGCGCTTCCAGCATTTTAGCGAGTTTTGGGCTGTCCAATGAAGATCTGGAAGAGCTCAGCCGCTACCCGGATGACCAGCTAACCCCTGAGAACATGCCGCTGATCCTCAGAGAGATAAGGCTTCGTAAAATGGGGCGTCCCTTGTCCACCCTGCACCCTCGGAGCCGAGGGAAAGAAGCAGTTGGCAGTGTGAGTGGTCCAGCAGTCAAGAGTAAAGTGATTGATTACGGTCACGCGAGCAAATACGGTTACACTGAAGATCCTCTTGAGGTGTGTGTTTATAACCCTGAAGTACCAACTGAGGATCCCCTGGACGTGCGCGTCTATAATCCCGAAGTATCGAGCGGAGAGAGCAGGGAAGACTTCCCGCGGGATCCAAGCATGTCCCTGGGCGTCCCGCAGTCCAGCGTGACGTGTAACAGCGCATTCCCAGTCGAGGAGCTGATGAAGCAGATGGGATTCCAGAACGAGTCCTCCACTAGCCGGTCGTTCTTTGCCCCGGAGGCGCCCGGGAAGGTGTCCGCGTTGTGCGCAGCGCCCGCGGGGCTCCCCGTGGTGAAGCCGGTGTCCCAGCCCGCCGTCCCGCCGGTCATCCCCCCGATGATGCCACCTATAATGCCGCCCCTGGCGCAGCCCATGATGCCGCCCGTGATGCCGCCGCTCGTCCAGCAGCCCGTGGCCCAGCACGTGATGCCCGCCCTGGCCCAGCCGCCCTTTCCGGCCGAACTTCTTGCCGCTGTGAGCCAGCACGAGCGAATTCCGCAGGAAGCGGTGCCGAGCGCGGCCGGGCCGCAGAGCGCCCCGGGAGCGGGGCCGAAGCCCTTCCCGGCGCAGGCAGAAGGGCCCCTCAAGCCTCCTTTCGCTCTGGTCAAAGCGTCTTGGCTGCCCGTGTTCCCCCAGGCCGATGCCCAGAAGATCAAACGGTTGCCCACCCCCTCGATGATGAATGACTACTATGCTACATCGCCACGAATATTCCCACATATGTGTTCTCTGTGTAACATTGAATGCACTCATATGAAGGTGAGTGGCTTTCAAAGATTATTGCCTAAGCTTGTACGCAGCAGCTTGCCTCCTGCAGGGCTCTGGGAGCTGATTGATGTTAATTGTGCCTTAAATGAGTGGCGGGACTGTGCTCCCGTTTGAGTGCTCACATGAAAGGCTTAAAATACTAGAAATGATGCTAGGATATATGTGTACCTTTGCTCTTTTCACTGTTTTTTTTTGTAGTTTTATTTCAAAGTTACCATGCACATTGGTTACTCTTTCATATTTAAAAAAACAAAAAACAAAAAAACCCCAATCCTCCATATTTTCTACACTGGCTTTAAAATGACAAAACAACCACTTTTATGAGGGGCGTAAAATACTGACATGGTTTTGGTGACCGAAAAGGGTGCAGAAGTTTGACGCTGAATCTTAGGAATGTAGATGAGATTCTGATGTATTGGGCCCCAGTGCGGCGGGGTCCGTGCTCGGACAAAGCAGCCCGTTTATCTGCAGAACTTCCTGGCCCAGCGCGGTGCTGGGCACTGAGGGCCCTCTGTGAGGGAGGCACAAAACGCCCGCGTTCAGCTGCGCCGGGGAAGCAAGCAACAGCCGCAGCTCCTGAAGGGAAAAAAAGGAAGGAATTGGGGAATATTGGGAAAGGTTTAGGTTTTTATCGAAAGATCTGGGCTGGATGTGTCAAAAACTCAGAGGAATGCAATTAAAAAATAATTCATTATTAATTTCACCTGTTATAAAATAGTCTCTGGCAAGCATGGAGAGCTTGGAGGGCATCTCTTGCTGTCTCTTTTTTTTTTTTGTTTTCCTTCCTCTGTTCAATGTGCCAAAATTATGTAAGATTTCTGGATGTTACTCGTGCTGCATGTTAATAAAAGCCAGTGAATAGCCCAGAAGGTGGCAGCTGGATCGGCGGTTTCCAAGGGGGAACACGTTCCGGAGTGCTTCCACACTGCACATACTGAGGGCGAGCAGGAAGGGCCGCTATTTAGCCAGACCCAAGAGCTTAAAGCGGAGCTCAGTTGAAGAGAGAAATGTCTGAAATCGAATATGCTGACAGACTTGGGCTTGTGTTAATGTATTTTTTCCAAAGGGTTTTGTCTCCTTGCTCTATTTAAATGTGAATTATTCAGTAGCTTGCTGACTGCTGCTTTCTAAAATTCAGTAAATATCTTTACTAAAAATACTCGCTGGAGGAACAGCTATGAATTTTTATGGGGAGACCGAGGGCTACAACTTCTCCTTGTCCTAATACCAGTCCGGTGGAACTGGTATTAGGCTGGGCTCCTAACGTGTGGGCTCCACGCTGGCCGACCCCATTGCAGCTGCACAACGATTTTTCCCTGTCGTGGCTGTGTTAACTTCCATCCAGATACTAGCTGTTGTTGTTGCTGCTGTTGTTCATGTTTGCCTGTTATTGAGTAGACAGTTTGGACTTTCTTGAGGCTTCACGGACAAGCCATATTTAGGCAACTGTCGTAAAATAACCGGAAGAATTAGAGTGTGGATTTAATTTATTTAATGCAAAGAATAAACTTTCTTGGGGAAAAGGTGGTGAAGAATAAAAATTCTGCCTCTTTCACAGTTTGACTCTGCAGATGAAGCGCTTGCCTGCTAGTCCTAATGTGTGGCTAGAGGTGCTCTGAGCATTCAGAATTTGCCTTTAAAGCTTTGCTTAGGTGTTATGAGGGGCATCATGTGGAACAGCACCTGCAAGCTGGAAAGCAGGTGGTGGGGAGAGGATACAGTAGAAATCCATAAAATCACAAGTGCTGTGAAGAAACCGACTAGGGAATAACAGCTTTGCGTGGAGCTCAGTACTGCTTGCCACTGTGTTTTGGAATCTTAGTTTGGAAGTAACTGGGCAAATTCAAGGAAGATCCTGTGAAGGCTCCGCAAAGCTCCCTCAGGGCGCTCAAGATGTCCCCGATGAGCAGATGTCTGGAGCCTGGTGGTGTTTTCTGGGTTCATCTCTGCCTTGTTACATCCTCGCCATCCGCTGCTGCATCCTGTCGGAGAAGGAATACCAAGCAAGCTCAGTGGGAATTCGCTCTGTCCTGGTGCATCTGGATGGGCTACACCTTCAGAGCTGTTCTTGGAGCAGAATAATTGGACAGGGTAAATTCAGGTGCACAACGTCAAGTTGTAGGAGGGCTTTGGAGATGCCTTGATACGCACAGCAGCCGTGGGCATATACGGCAGGTTGCTGCTAAGGGAGCAGCTCAGGACGGTGCAGAACAGCCCGCGGGTTCTGCAGGGGATGGACGGTGCCACGTGAGGGAAACCTTCCCCTTCGCTAACCGCAGGAGAGATGGGGCGTCCAACAAGCTGCGTTTTATTGGACAGGTCTATCAGTGGGTAGATCAAATGGATAGATTTTGTATTTGGGCTATGTGTGATTAGCCTTTTTTGGTAGCCTCTTAATCCAGTTTTGTCCAGAATGAAAGACTCATCCAGGATTCTCTTCTCCTGTCAAGGTGGAAGCAAAAGTTGCACTCCCCTGTGGGAAAGGAATTGAAATACACTAAACTGAAACAAACTGTAACTAAAATACACGAAACTGAAGCTGTTTCACTGAAATAGCAGCATTACAGCCCGATGTGGGACCCGGCTCTTGCAGCTCATTAGTCCCCCCCGGCTGTCCCATGACCACGAGTGGCCAGAGCTTCATATTGGCACCCTCTGGAATATTCTCCCCTTTCTGAGCTTCGCTCTCCAGTAGCTGCAGAGGAAAACTGACTATTTTGGAGTAAAAAAGTGTTCCTGCAGTTCCCCAGAGCATCCAATCTGTTCTCGCTGCAGGTCGTCTTAACTATTTAACTCGCTTAATTAACGACACTGGATGAAATCAAAGCTGAAGGAGGCCTTGATTTTTTTTTGCAGCATTTAAAAGCTGTATATTCTGAGCATCAGGTCCGTACTCATATACGTATCCTAGTCCTTTTGTAGTCGGAAAAGCATCCTGAAGTCCTCCTGTGACTTCCACTTTGTGGATAATACACAGCTCGGAAACCAAAATTACAGTATCCTGTGCCTGCTGTAGGGCCGCCTTTGGACAGTGGATATATTTTTAAGCTTTGCAACCTTTTTTGTAAGGCACAGGTAGAATCATCCCGTAAAACGCTGCGTGGCGGTGCCAGCGCCGTGGAAAGCCTGGGAGCACAGTGGGCCGAGGCCTGGAGCCGTTGCACGAAACGGGCTTAAAAACACCCGTTCCTGCCACCAGAGCCGCCTGTCGCTGCGTGGGAAAGAAGTGGTGCCTACCCTGAAGTGGAAAGCCGGTTTTATTGGAGCGCAGCAGATGTGCGGCTGGTGCAGACAGACCTGTGCTTTTGTCATCTCGTGCCAGGAAGGGCCTTGCTCCCTGGACCTGGAGTCAGGAAGGTGTGTGTGAAATTTTAGCAGTTTAAAATGGGAAAAAAAAAAAAGGAAAATGTGTTGACACTAAGATGACTTATTGATCTGGAAGGGGTTCTTCCTCATTGTGAATTTGTGCCTTGCGGTTCTGCAGGCTTTTTTGGGGGAAAAAGTCATTTTGCCTTGAGTTAAGTTTTGTTTGCCCTGGAATTCCAACTCCGTGTTACCTTCTTTCAAATATATTCACGTTTTCCTGAACAAGAAGTTCTTTTCTATTACTAAAAGCACCAGAACTCTTAATGGACACAGACGAGCTTTGCTCCCAGCCTGGCATTCCTGTTCTGTTTGGGCAGTTAAGTGTGGTTTCTCTGCCTTCAAACACGTCACTTCAGAAATAAAATGGATTTAAGAAGGATTGTGCTTATGAGAAACTGATGACTAGGAACTGTGCATCACTGTTGTAATTTTACTGATATTTAAAAGATTTTGAAGGCTTTTGGGTGGTGCAGAGCCCCGTGGATGCGTTGTTTCGTGCAGGGGGGATTATGCTCGTGCTTCCCCTGCTGAAGTTGGGAAGCAGATTGCGATTCCGATGTGGGCATTCCCGGTTTTCCTGTGCAGTGTCCTGCTGCGAAGCCAGGGCAGCCGGGTGGATGCGCTCCCTCTGCATTCCTGCTGGTTTCCTTGTTCTCCCTCAGCTCCTGCCTCCCCAGGATTTCAGTGGCGCTCCAGGGCCTGGCACCAACACGGAACGCTGGCGGGTCCCGCGGCTCATCCCGCGGCTCCGAGCCGCTTCCCGAGCGGAGCCCCAGCGCAGCGGCCCCAGGGGAGCGGCAGCCGGGACCCCCGGGCTCCGCAGCGGGCGAAGCGCGGTGGGCGCCAGCAGCAAGGAGGGACTTGTTGTTGGCGAGAAGGTCCCTGTGTTATCTTCAGGGAACGGTAGCCAACCTTGTGCTTAAAACATATTTTAAGTTATTTAAACACCCTGCTTTCTGCTGCTTAAACTAGTGCCAGTAGCAGCCTTGTAGGTGATATTTGAAGGCTGAGGCTCTCGCTAGGTGTGAGCACAGGTTTTCTGCACTGCCACCGTGCAGACCATCAGCTCCCATCTGGTTCAATCCCTTTTTCCCCCTTCGTAAACCTTAACTTACCATCACAAGCATCTCTTTGAACCAAAGTGTTCATCATTTTCTTGCAGAGCACAGGAGTTTGATTCAGCCACCTAAACGTTTTGTGATCTTCAATATAAGCAGCCAGCGTGTGCTTAGGAAGAACAATACATGATTTCATGACACTGAGGTGTTTTATAAGCCTTGCTTTATAAAAGCAGCGTCAGTTGCATAATTCAGCCAGTGATGCCTGCTTTAAAACCCTAAAGCAGGTGCAAGTTGTATTATCTAAGGATATTTAGTATTGCTTCTTGGTGGTGCTCAACACCTGGCAATTTCAGACCATTCGGTGTTCCCGCCTTTCACAGCATCCCTTCTGTAGCAGCTGCTTTTGCCAGCAAGGCAGTTTCATAGAAGGAAAAAAGAAGTTAATGGAATTTCTGGTGCCCCAGTCTACAGAAAAATCTACATTAATTCCACAGTTGTTTTCTTTCTAACTGGAGGGGGAATAATTGTGTGCTTACAGTTAAAGCAGCGACGGGGCTCGCATCATCCTCTGGCTTTGACTGATACTTAACCCATCAGATGCTGCCCACATTGAAATTCTTTTAATGTTCTTTCTATATGTAAATTTATGAAGTCTTTTGGGGGATCTGTGGTTGGAACGTGGTGTCGTGAGTGATGGTTCTTGAGTTTAAGAAATGAAAATTTATGCCTCTAGCTCTGATTTTTGACTTGAAAATACTGTATTGTTTCTGGTTTTCTCTTAAACATGATGTATTCAGCTTATTTTGCTAGGTATATATTTGTACAGTCTGGTAAATCTTTGAAAATTGCTTTTTTCTCCCTAAAGTATAAAGATCTATTGGATCTACGTTTGAATTTCAAAATACAGAGATACGATGAGCATGTAGCATGCTGATTGAAGAAGGGGCTTATTTTTGTGATACTTCTCCGCTTCCACTTAAACTCATATGTATTCATTAACAGCCTGCCATAATTATTAGGAATAATAATCATAAGGAGTAGTAACTTGCGCTGGGAATGTGGACGTGAGAGCCGATGCCGTTAGGTAAGGTTGCTGGCAGTGGCAGATAGGCACAGTGAAGCGTTTTCCCCTTCTTTGGCCACGTGCTGCGTTTACCCCACTAACCCCGCGCCCGTGCCTCTCTTTTGTGCACTTAGGACTGGATCCTGCACCAGAACAACCCGGCGCACATCGAGAGCTGCCGCCAGTTACGTCTCCAGTAAGGACCACGTGCCGCGCCGCGTGCCGTGCCGCGCCGCGCGCGGAGCCGCTGCGGGCTGCTGCGTGGCCCCGGGAAGCGCGCCGGGGCGGCTGCCGCTCCTCCCGTCACACTCCTGTTCTCCTCCTTTAACAGGTACCCCGACTGGAATCCCGAGGCTCATTCCTCAAAGAGGTAACTGCTTGCTGATTACGGGTTCGTTTTAACGTGGTGCTACTGAAAGCATAAGCTAAACATTGCAGTTAATTTTCCTGTTCTGCTCACTGAGGAGCTTTGTTAGTGCTGGTGTATTTCCTTTGTAAACTGTATGGGGTCTCTGTGCTTTTTGGTCTTAAATCCTTCAAATAAGAAGGTGACTTGGTGTCTCACGTCCTTCCCAAGCACGGAACAGACTCGGTAGAAAAGCTGCATGAGCGACGTTGTCAGCAGCTGTGGTGGGACAGGACTGGGACCTGTTTTGGATCAGTGACCAACACCTGGGTGGCTTCCACCTTTGCAGCCCTTTGTTTGTCCCAGGGACATTCTTGTTGGCCCCTTGAGACCTTTCTGACCTTGTGTTGCATTCCAGCCACGTTTTGCAGACTCTTGAGGCTGTTCTGCAGGTCCCCTGGGAAGCGAGCGATCACAGGCTGCAACCCATGGAGCTGATGAGCTCATGTCTCTTCTGTCCTTACAAACCGCCCTGCTTTTGAAAACGCAGCCTGTGGACTAATGCTCCTTGAACCTCAGCCAGATGGGATTATTTTACTGCTTCAGTGTTTGCACACATTTTGCTTGCTTGCAAATAGGAACTGTGGTGTTTTTATTTTTTCCGAGTTGCCCTGGCACTTCCCATTAATTAGTTGGACATAATTCTTCGGAGGCTTCTGTGAGGGAAGACGCGTCGGGAAGATCAAAATGTAGGTCGGGGTAATTTGAGAGTGCAGCCGGGGTCCCTCTGTGTTACTAAACAAAGAGTAACTCCCAAGTCTTTCATGAAGAGAAGAGCGACATTTTTGAAACCTCCAAATGAGCTTCCTGGAGATTGTTGAGTCCTGTTGGGATTATAAGGAACCCAGAGGACGAGACCTGCCCTTAGCTAGAGGAGCTTGGCAAAGGGAGCAGGCTTGAGGCTGCTTTCCGTGAGCGATCCCGTGTGCTTGCAGCTGGGGCCAGGGCGGCCTTCTCGGGTGGTGCTGTCTGGAATCCCTCTGTGCTGACAGCACGTCCGAGGGGGCGGCCCCCAGGGCAGATGTCTGGGGCACGGGCTGTGCTGTGTCCTCTCCAGCTGTCCTCTCTTCATCGTGCTTTATTTTCGTTATAAATGATGCAAAGGGCTTTTAATGCAGCATCTCTCATGAGCCTCTGCAAATGATCATTAACAAACTCCAGAGCTCTTTGGTTAGACTGCTCCTCCAGGCTGCCTTGACGGACCTGGGCTGCGCGGGCGTGCTGCAGTGCCCGCCGCGGAAGGGCAGCGGTGCTGGGCCCCACGGGGCGCTGTCCTTGTGTTTCTGTGGGTGTTTCGGCAGCAGTGGCCTGCGCGCTTGCGTTTCCTGCCTCTTGCTCGCGGGCCGGTGGCGCCAGGGGCTGCTTCTGCTTTTAGCAGCACCGCGGGGCCATGCGGGCGCTCGGCCGCTCTGGAGGCCACGTGGGGCATCCCCGGCCTCGCAGAATGCGCCATGCACCCAGAAATGGGGAGACGCTGCAGTGTAACACGCTGCCCCTCTCCTAGCGCCTCCGGGCTCGCCGATCCCCTGCCCAGGCCTTCCGGCCCTGTTCCGCATCTGCCTCGTGCCCCTCGGTACCTCGGTAAATGTGCGATTGGGGCACATTTGTGGCACCCCTTTCACATCTCTCCTTCAGAGCAAATCAGTCCTACAGAGATGTGGTCTCAAATCAGTTCTGCGGAGATGCAGTCTCGAGGTTCCCTGCTCTCAAACTGAATTAGGAAGAGCCAAGGAAGATATCCTAGTCCATGTCTCCATTTCATGCATCCTTTTCCTTCTCCTGCACTTGTTTTGCAGCGTTGCAGCCTGTAACTTCAGGCTTACCTTCTTTACAGCTCTTTCTTGCTGCAGGCAGGGTTTTGTCTGCCACTCATTTGTCTTTTGGTTCTGTCTTAAATTTCCATAGCAAGCCTTCTTACTGGTGATTGAAGTACACTTGTTAATAAATTAATCTCTATGTGCCTTGTTGGATTTGATTTCCCCAGACTCGAATTAATCTTGAACTGCCTTGCAACTCCCTCCGTGCCTTTCTTCCCCCAGAAATGGTGGCGAGCGCAAGGAGAACCAGACGCCGAAGCGGCGCTCGAGCTCGGCGAGCCCCGGGCCGCGGCGCTGCCGGGGCGCCGCTGCGGGCTG
>JAVCKT010017601.1:0-12593 GCA_032273925.1 Rhynchotus rufescens
CTGTCAGTATGAAAGGCCTGACTCATTTAAAGAAGAATTAAATTTACCCATTTGCAACTTTTCAGGGCCGCCAATGCCTCTTGCTCTCAGGGGCTTTGCCCAGAGCGACCCTTTGGAAAGCAAAGTGGCTCCTGACACTCAACCAAAACCTCAGCACCCAGGTGCTGAGGGAATGAGACTGCTCAGCCACCTGTAGAGTCACCTAAAAGACCCATTTGTTCAATTCTGGGGGGACTGAGGGGGCAAATGTCATGCACATGGAAAATGCCAGCTATGATTTCTTTTGCATCAGTTTATCCGTTCTCCTTAAGCTTGCATGTGAACGTCAGGTTTGAAATAAACAGCAGTGGCATCGCTCTGTCACAGCAAATCGTGTATCTGAATACACATGGTTTTTTCCTGAGCTGAAACTGGAACTCATGATGCATTAAGGGCAGCTCTGGTTTTCACATTTATAAATGCCTCCTCTCCTTGGTGAGATTCCAGCTGTTTTCTTCTCAGTAAGGCAGTAAGACTTACATCTGGGACCACTCTCCTCCAGCTACCTGCTTGCTTGTTTTCCTTATGCTAGAAATGAGCTTTGCAGAGCCTGCCTGTGGCTTTGTGGTTCTTTAAGACGCTGAGCTGAGCTTCAGTATTTCACACCAGATACTTTGTCAAGGTGTAAGCCAATAGATGCAGGATTGTTGCTGTTTTAATGCCTCAGTTAGAAGGGGAGTAGACGGAAGTAACCTGAAAAAACAGTGGACAATTTCATATGATTTATTGCCTTTGCTGTTTAACTGCTATTGCAGGAAATGGCTGATGGTGGTACAAAATTTGTTGAATTCCTGATAAAAGTCAACATTACAGTGAGGAAAAATAAAAGGCATACTGATTTCTACACCACACCTGATGGAAATTCTTATTATTTTTTGAAGTGGCAAATCTGCTCCACCACATTTTGCATAATGATCCAACTGGTTGAAATGGGGAACTAGGGGGTTGGGAGGAAGACTGCAATCGGGAGCTACATCCCCATCCCATGTAGCTTGGGACCAGCAGTGGCAGCACATGAGAACTGGAATACATACAGTTTTGTATTATCATCCCATGCAAATATCCTTTGCTGCCCAGAAAATGTGTTTTACCCTCATTAAGGGATTAATGCATTTCCTGGCACCGGTGCGAAGAAGCCAAAGGACAAATACACCTCCAGATATGGGAAGAATCAGAATAGTAAAAACGGCAAGCAAATATTGAACAGTCCTTTAGCCTGGTTTCTCTTCCTGTGTCACTTCCAAGGGGGAAAGATTGGGGGGTTTTGCCTGGCGTCAATCTCTGAAACTGCGATGGAAAATCTGATATGAATCTGAAAAATCTTTTCCAGCCTTTCTTTTGTGATACATTTTTTGTTATTGTTTTTTTAAATGTGGCCAGCATTGAAAAGGCTGATAATGAAAGCCATGCTTTCATCAAGCTGATGAAATAAAAAATAAGTAGGAGTGTGTTAATGCAGCCACAGGAGCTCTGGCTTGAATGTCCCCTCAATCATTTGCATCTCTCAAGCCTGGGTTCTTCTTTCTGGGTGTTAAGTATAAACCCCAAATGGTGTGGACAGCCACAAAGGCCTTTTAACACAGATTTAACTACCAAGCCCAGAAAGAGAGATGTTCTGGCTTTGATAAGAAGATAATAAGCAGCACTTTAGTTGAAAGTGGTTGTTCCATAGCTGTGAAGAAGCATGGAAGAACCTTTTCTTTTTTTAAGTTAAGAAGTATAATGGATTAGCATAATGGATGTTGTTATTTTTATAACATGCATTTAGATGAGTACTGTAGAAAGCATTTAATGACTTCAGGTCATTCCCAGTGAGGAAAGCACTTATGCACATAACATAACTTTATGCAGGTTCTTAAATCCTCTGGAGACCTGAGCTGTTTTTCTGAATCAAACTCTCAATATTTAGTAGCAAATTGTATGAAGAGCCACTTTTGTATAAACACAGTTTGAGTTCTCTAAAACCCAATGTGAACTGGAATTATTTATGTGATTTCTACATAACCTGTGTGATACCATCAGCTGGAAGAAGAATCATTTAAACCAGTCCCCCATAGCATATCATTTGCCTTTGAGCCCGGAACAGATTATGGACAATAAATAAAATAGGACAGTCTGATGTACTTATCCTTACAGCAAGAAATACAAAACACATCTCAAAGATAAATGTGTTGCTAGACTTTTGTTTTTGGCAGTTTGGGTTGATTATCTGGTCTGAAAATGTCCTGAAACAGGTTTCTATCCAGGCTTTGACATACCTTCATGCAGCTTCAAAAACATTACTCGGAGTGTAGTAGTGTGTAGTAGCGTGATCGACTATCATCAAGGACCACTAAGTGCTTTGACACTTTCAAATACCAATCCCCTCCCCTTTCAACAGTTCCTCCTCTTAAGTAATCTCCCATGAAGTGTTATTTACAATGCGAGTCAAGGCATTTCTATACACTCCTTGATTTTGTGATGTTTGCAGCTTGCACACCGATTGTCAAGGAAAAACCTTCATGTAAAATTATGCCCTCTGACAGATGCAGGCCTGATTCTGGCACGTCCCTTGAGTCAGGCAGAGTAATTGTAGTCATGTTGCTTTTCTGAATACAGGCATCAGTATCAGCACTCCAAAGGAGGCTGGAAAACCAAGAGCATATGGGGCTTTCTGAGCAAAGGGAAACCTTTTTATATTTACAAAGCAGAGAAGTTGAATCACCCTATAAAACCACCAAATCAAGGAACTGCCCAGCCTTTCTCACTCCCCTCAAATCACTTTTCCATGTTGAAATGCCCAGACCTACATACAAATCAACCTTCTAAGTTTCCTTGAAAAAGGGAAATTTGGGGTACATCACTGAGCCACTCTGTGCCCTTTGTTTCAAAAACAATATCTAAAGTAAACAAAGAAGCAGACCATCTTGTGTGCTTTTGTGGCACTGAGCACAATGGGGTCACAATTCAGCATAAAGTCATTGCAGTACAAAATATATCCTTTATAGAGGCAGTGAGCAAAGCTGTTTATGCTTTGCCTGTGTACTCATGTATTTATCATAAAATGTAGAACCTAATTCTTCTGTCTTGTCCGTTTAAGTAAGAGACATCCCTGCCATGATAAACAGGATAAGAACGGAGGAAGTGAGGGGGGGAAAATGGCCTATTTATAATTGTTTTGCTATTAACATGCTCCTTCAATAGCTTACCCAGATTAGACTTAATCTTGTATACTCTCTGGAAGAGTAGCTCTGAATCCTGTATCTATAATTTTGCCTCCTGTCTGAAGATGTTTGCATAACACAATCTGTATTTATAACTGGATTCTACACATCCTATTACATGGACACTTTAATATCAGTTATTTTGACCTCTGTATGACTGCTATGGAAAGACGTGGAACAAGAAAGAAAGCTTTTTCCAAGTACATAATCCTTGTGATTTTTCCAGAGAAATCATTTTTTCTTTTCTTTTTTTTTTGATTAATTTTGTTTGTCTCCAATTACTGCAATTTTCAATTCATTCTCAAAGTCCTTTTTGAAGAGTAAATGATCTTTCTGTATGATTTTTTTTTGTTTTAATTTTGATTTTTAAATTTTCCTCCAGAACTCCTCTCTATGAATAGAGAGAAAATAAATTCTGACATGCTAAAAAGCAGTGCAAACCCAAAATGCCTGCAAGGGCATTGCAAAGCTGTAGCCCACCTGGGCAAAGAACCCTGCTGTCTGGCTTCACTTTGTGGGGAGGTTAGGAAGGGAGCAAGTCGTGTCCCTTTCAGTAGAAGATTTAATCATTATCAGTGTGCAGCACGTCAGTGTTTACCACGGAGCGCTATACGCAGCTGGGAACAAGTCAGAAGAGCCAGCTCGTGGTGCACGAGGCTGGGAGCCAGGAGACCAGTTCCCTCCTCCTGGTTGTGTCTCTGCCTGACCTGCTGTGCAACCTTGCTGAACCCTCTGGGTCTTCTCTGCATCGCTGTTTCTCCTTCTAACCCTTGGTTTGTCTTGTCTAATTATAACGTGAGGTTTTTAGGATAAAGACTATCTGTCGCTGTGTGCCCAGCACAGTGGGGCTCTCATATGAGCCAGGCCCTCAGGCACAATTGCAGTAGAAGTCATTAATATGTCAAGTAAAAGATCGCTACGGTGTACAATAAGGACAAAGAATGAACAGAAACCCCCAAATTCCCAAATGTTTTCAAGCCTGAACTTGGAGCAAACTCTTCTTTGAAATCTAAAATATTGGCCTAATTCTTTGATGTTGCTTCCTTCCGGCCAAAATAAGAGTACTTTCAGCCAGCCCCTTTCTTCTCCCTGTTTTTTTTTCCCCTCCATCCTTACCCACTGACAAAACTTTGGGAAGGGATGAGGTAGAGTTCCATCTCCAGCAAACTGGCAGCCCATTTTTCCTCTTAGCCCTCTGGTTTGGTCCATCAAGCTGCTTCATCGACAGTCTGTGACTTCCGCACTGAGCACAGCCCTTTATTTAATAAAAAAATAAATTAAAAAAGACTAAAATGTACAACGATACCTTACAAAACCTTTTGCAATGACAGCATCCTTTGTGTCACAGCCAACGTGAACACCTTCCCAGACAGACTGGAAGTAAGGACAGGGAAAGGGCTGCATTGCAATGAGTGCGTTATGTGCACGCACTTGCCTGCCTGTGCTCATGTGGGAACTAATGCTCCCTTATTCCCTCATCCCTCCGCTGCCAGCTAATATGTGCCTGCCCTCTAATTTCCTGGCAAGCACTCTAATAATGTTTGTAGCAATCCTGGAAGGCGTCTGTGTGCAGGATGGCTGTGGGGCTATAGGGTCCAAAGCAGGATTAATTAGGGGAATCCTGACA
This sequence comes from Rhynchotus rufescens, assembly GCA_032273925.1. Classification (NCBI taxonomy): domain Eukaryota; kingdom Metazoa; phylum Chordata; class Aves; order Tinamiformes; family Tinamidae; genus Rhynchotus; species Rhynchotus rufescens. The sequence goes on from JAVCKT010017601.1 coordinate 4,870, forward strand.
TCTGGAGAGCAGAGAGTTTTTGAAAGGTCCTTCATCCAGGTGTTATGAGCAGGAGTTCAGGTAAGTGCCAAGTATTTCCACGAAGAACTAAAATGCAACCCCTAATTGAAGTTCAGCCTCTACTCAGTCCCCTTGATAATTTCTCCTCCTTTTTTTCAAACTATCTCCTTTGTTATTATTTCAAACTATAAGTTATTGAAAACACATTTGAAAGTAAAATGATGGATTTCTCAGGGACTCTGACCCTTAGGGGCAGCTATGGAGATACAACAGAAGGAGCTGAGTATACAAACTCCTGTTAATTAGAGCAGAGTGAGTGATTCAAAGGAAATAATTTATTCAATTAATTTAGCCTCTTTTTCTTTTGCAAATTATCTATGAAAAGTTTACAGTTTTACTGAATACAGCTGCTGGCCAGTGAATGATTGCTCTGCATGCAATTGACCCTTGTGTGCTTTGATATGTAAGCTCTGGTTTTCAGCTTTCCAGTGGACAGAAGTACTGAAGTTAACACATTCTGCCTTGGTTAAATGACTGCCTTAACATCAGTTTTTCAAGGCAAGCTTTCAAGGCAGTTTTTCAAGGCTGATTCATTCTTATAAACGTAAGAGGTCATTTTCCATAAATAATATTGACTACTACGTAGCCATAGCTTTGCTAGAGACCTCATTTGCTAGCACAAAGATCAGGAAAATCTGTCCAGCTCTCCTCCTCCTCCTCTGTCCGATATGATGTGTCTCTGTGAGGCTTTTCCATCGGCCGACTAAGAGAATATCCAATTTTTCTCCTTCACAAGACTGGCGCAGAACAACTTGCTTGAGCTTGCTTCCCCTTTGAGGCAACCTCTTCAGAATATCAATTGCCAGATCAAAGCAGCCATGACGCGCAGTTGTTAAAGTCAAAGTCATAAAATTCATTGCCAATAGTCTGATGCCTACATGCCGGAGTCCTTGTCAGCAAGGTGGATATTTATTCACCGAGAAGCACTCCTGATGCTTACCCTTTTTCACAGCAAACATTACAGAATAATCTGTAAACATAGTCAACATTATCAGCACAAAATCATAAGTAGTGCATAATTCTCCCCTCATACATACACACACACACACACACACATAAATAAATAAATAAATAAATAACAGCAAACAGCCACGCTCCCTTGGCTTCCAAGCATTTCCCTTTCTGTCTGACCTCTACCACCATCTTAAGTAAAATTCAGGCAGGTCTAGGACATAGGGAACGGGCTTCACACACATGCCTGTCCAGGTTTGCACCATGGTCACTGTATTCACTGGATTTTGCTGTCCTGAAAGAAAAGGGCAACGCATAATAAGCCCAACCTACTGCGGGCAGACTTTTGTTAGGACACATTCAAGCACATGGGTTGTTACTCTACAGTAAAGGTAACATAGAGAAGGCAGCTTAGTTTCTGCTACAGCTTTTCTTGCTCCATGATTAAACATCATTTTTAAAGAGCAGTGGTACTGCACTGAAATGAATGCACAGCAGTCCTCTTGTAACAGGTGCATAATATTTTGGTAACAGGTTTGTGGAATGTTTATTTACCAGCCAGATTAATTTATCAGGTATTGAATTCAAAGGATTTCCCAACAGGATATGTGCAGAGATTAGTGAGCAAGGCAAATGTGCTTTGTACAAATGCATCCTTTCATCCAGCAGTCATTTGTATAACTAGCATCAACATGTTTGTGCTGGAATGGGTCAGCTGGTAAGTGCATTAACCCTTTTTCCGGTGGTCATATGTATCTATCCATTTAGAGTCTACAAGGGCAAATTTTGGCCTGTGACCTGGTAGCAAAGACATGGATGCCCATCTTTGCATGTTCAATTTCAGCTAGCTCATTGTTGTCCAATGTAACATTTCCTTCTCAAAACTAACTGTTTTGCTAAAATTCAAAAATATTCTTGTCTTTAGAAGATATTTTTATTTTATTTTTAAAGTTGGAAGTAAAATAAATCATTCTTTTTTCAGAAGAGGTTTTCTGTTCCCAAGAAATTATTCTGGGCAGAAGCTTTGTATGGACTGTTACTCTGACTCAGAGCAGGAATTAATATTGGAATAACAGTAATTTCCATTATTTGAACAGTTAATTTATCTTTACATAATACCAAGTCATTCGATTCATATATTGGAACCCTTGCTTTCTTAGTAAATTTGGGAAGGAAAAGCAAATCTTTTGTTAGCCCTGTTCTATTAACTAAATATCTCTTGCTTTTCTATCTGCTGCAACAGATAAAATTGCTGTTCTCAAAAACTGCAGTTCCTAATCAGTTACTAATCATGGAGCTTGCTTTCTTAAATGGCCAGACATTTCCTGATAAAAGAAATCTTCTCTTTTCAGAAAGATCAGCTTTCAAGTCTCCAAAAACCAGGCTCCCTTCAAGATGCCTGAAGTGGGGAACACTCAGGTACAAACTGAAATGATTTAAGAAATTGTTCCTGAAGGGCACTGACCTTCAGGGACCATGACCTGCTTTCCTCCTCCGCGAGCCTTAGAGGAGGCCCTGGCACATTATGGAGTGTGGGGACCGAAGCAGAGCGCAGTCTGGGGACGAGAGGGCTCCTCAGCGAGGAGCCAGGTCCCTTCATGGTGTTTATCACCACAGCTTAAGCACAGACATCACAAACTCCAGCTGAAAATCTCCAGGGAACACCAAGGCATAACACGGAGCTATGGTGGCTTGCGTTTGCCTGCCTTCGAGGACAAGTGCCATCTTGATTCAAACTCATGTTCCGTCCTCCACGTAAGAAATAAACCTAAAAGTAAAAGCCTGCCCCTCGAAGCTGAGGGATGCTGTCAGCCACCGTCAGCTTATCAGGAGACAAGCGAGGGGCCCACGTGCTGTGCGTGTCCCGACAAGCAGGACGTCACCGCCATCTCGCGTCTGCCCAGAGGACGGCCCACACAGTGGCGGGGGACACAGGGTGGCCTCAGGGGGTTGGCTTCCAAGCCCCAGGATCAGGATCCTGGTAGGGATGGATGTCTAGGGAATCTGGCCCGGCTGTCATGGTGTAGGAGCTGCCGCTCCGTGTAGGAGCTCACAAAGGAGGAGGCCCAAAAAGGTCCTCCCTGTGAACCCTGTGGTTTGGAGCAGGCTGGTAGCTCCCTCTCACTTAAACAAGCAGCAATGCCTTCTGGATACCATTCTGGAAAATGGAATGGTTCCTTCCTGCCCCCTTCTTGGGTGCCCTCACCCAGCCCACAAAACACCTCCTACTATTAGCGACCAAAGCAGCAATGTTTCCAGGTTAGGCTGTGAGATGCACTTGGACTCCCCCAGCACCGGTGAATCAGGTGGGCAGCGACGGTGCAGAGCAAAACCGTCCCACGGCCACTGCCACAGCGGGAAAAACCCAACGCAGGGAAACGCTTTCTCAGCTCCCTTGGTTCGTATTTGGCATCTGCTCCCAGTCCAAAGCTGGTGCAGGGGAGAGCAGAGGAGAGACTGTGTGGCCCCCGTGGGGGTAGCGGTGGCCGATCTGTCTGCGCGTGTTTTCAAAAGTGAAGGGACTGCTGCTAAGCATTGCTTGGAAGCTAAAAGCTGCGTGTGGCTTCGCTTTGGCTGCTGCTCTCATAGCTTGCCCTCGAATCACACTATCAGGTTGTTCTCTGAAACCACGTGTCTGCTTCAAAAATATTTTTAATGGAACCTGAGATTCTCCAGTAGTTTGAGCTGCGAGGAAAAACACAAAATATCACAAGACTCAGGTGCTGTCCTTGAAAGAGGATATCTAAGGTCATATGAATAAAAGAGCTTGAGGTGAGGAGGCCTAGGAGACATTTCATTTAGTTTCTATAGACTTACCACACAAAAAAACAAGGACTGTTAATGTGATTTTAAATCTGTAAAAGACACAAATCAAGAATTAACTTGAAAAGAAGCAGGCAAATAGTTCTTTTAGTGTTTTACTTTTACATACTTCAGGGAAGTATGGAGATGGAGTTGCTCTTACTGCAGGTACAGGTCTTTCCTTGAACTAGCCCGGCACATGAGGATTATCCCAGCAACCTCCCTGCTCTGCACTGGCAGGTCCTGCTCTCTCCATCTGCCTCAGCAGCTGGATGGCAGAGAGACAGGGTGGATGGAGGGTTACAGCAAATGCCTTCCAGCTGCTAAGAAACTTTCATATGCTCCAAATGGATCCTAGGACTGCTCAAATAAGCTGTGTATTTATCTAACACAGCCCCAGGGGATTGTAAGTGACACTGCTGTACCTCACTGAAATGGTAGAAGATGTTAAAAAGTAAACAGAAAAACCTAGTGGGTATATTATAAAAGCCATTTATGCTTTCTGACTATACATCCACTGATATTTCACTGAAGGTGAAATGCATACAATAAATATTTGGTATACAGATCTGCTGTTGTTCAAGTGCCAGGTTTACTTCTAGCATTAAGTGAGACCAAAAAAAAAAAAAGCGGGAAAAAGTAATATATGTGGTTTTGCCACTTTGGGCTGCAAGTCTAAAGAGTCATGAAAATATGTGTTTTCAGAGTTCTATTTTCTCCTTGTCTTTCTACCTTTAGCAATATTACCGGTGTCACTTCTGTTGTTCATCTTTCTCTGGCAGAAAAAAATTTTATGAGCGTCAGAAGTAAAGCTGCTTCAGTTTTACCTGGGTGTTTGAGCTCTTGAACAAAAGCTCCCTTCTCTCGCATGTATTAATAAAAAAAAAAATCACAATGCCCTGGAGCTTTTAATAACTATTCTGAAAGTGGAATGGATGGAAGAGTTTAACAAAATGGGGGACTGCTCAAGGATGAATCTTTTTCTGGGAGAGTGACATAGTCAGCTCACCCACTACTCCTCTCTGCCCACATACATTGAAAAGCCTTTGGTGCCAGAGCATACAGGGGCTGTGCAGGCCATAGAGAGACAATCTTGGTCATTGGTCAACTTTTAACCACCTGTCACCAAAGGCAGGGACCAAAGGGTCTGTAAGAAGATGATGAGACTGGCAGTGGGATTCCCTGCACCCAATTTTACCCACCTAAATGTTAGGCATCCAGAATAAAGTAGTGAACTATCTCCACCTGGTCCATGGAGACTGGCCCTAGCAGGTCCAAGTGTCCCACCTGCCCTCAGTGTCCACTTCAGGGCAACGTGACTCCGTTCCCTGAAGATCCCATCACCATGGACATACTGCCAGCCTAACGAGCTCGCTATGACTAAGTGCTTCATCTTGAGGTAGACAAAGTTTTAGCCAAAGATACATCCCATCTGTGGTTTCTGAACAGGCAAAACCACAGCTGATCATGGAATATTTACAGTTTTTGTCATACTGACTTTCTAGTGAGTCTTTGGTCAAAACAGGCTGTGGTAGTGAGCATGCCTCAGTTTCCCCAACAACAACAAAAAAAGCATGATGTAGTACATCACTTGATGGTTAATATTTGGACTCCAAAAAAGGGCACCAGTGCAAAAAATGCTTTTGCTAAATCAGGATTCAGAACTTAGGGTTTAATATTGGAACAATCTGCATTTTGAAAAGTATTCATTTCCTTTGTAATATAAGTGTGGATGTGCTATAAGGTGGTATTCCTGCTTCTCTTCATTAGGGTTAAAAATTAGAAGTCATGTGATGTATATGCAACCACCCATAACAGAGCAGCTTTTAAACAGCTGCTGTTTGAGGACAGGAATGAATGTGTCTCAACAAGGGACACACAGCCCTTCTTGTAGCACTGCACAGCGTATACACAACTCCTACTCAGTGTGACAACACCTCATGTTCTCACCTGACATCCCCTGTGAAACAGCTGCAGTTGCTGCTGTATGCAGTTAAGAGCAACAGCAGGCTTATGTAGGGATCCTTCCCACGCTGTTGCGGGGAGGGGATTATGTATGTATTTTTCAGCCTGAAAGGAGAAAAATTTATGAACTCAATTTTGCCTATGTAAATTATTCAAGGAGCAGATCATACAGGTAGCCTCACTGACATCAAGTGGTCCATCAAGTCCATTTACTTTACCCATAAAACGGCCCAGCATCCTTGCTCGGGAAGAACACCTTGAACACGTGAACATGCGTCCACTGAACACATGTGCTGGGGATCAGGATCACGTCAAGGGGGAGATCAATGACTAGGGGCAGCTTTGGACCCTTGTTTAGAAGTTTTACAATATGAAAGGCAGGAGCTATTATTATGAACAGGGGGTTTTGTTCCGCTTGTTAAATAAGGATTTCATCTATGATGTTTCTTTTCTGACTTCACAGTCTTCTCAAAGGCCCATTTTTTGGTGGTCATCATAAAATCAACTGGAGCCCAAGTCCCTTCTGATCAGATCCTTAATCTCCATCAGGGACCATGCTGGTACCTGATTCTTAGACCTTACTGGCTGTTCCTCTTGACACAGAGGATTAATATTTCCAGTACCTGGTTCAGTCTTTAATAGGAATATACAATATAAGTATCAATATCTTTATTTTATTTTCTCCTGGCCAGAGTTTGGATGGTCTAGTAATATTTTTGAGAGGGTTGTTTGTTTCCCTGAGACAACCAGTACACAGCAGGCAAGAGGCAGAGGAAATGTTAGCAAGGCAAATGTTTTCCAATCGATCTGCCCCAAATTCATCAGTTACAAGCTATTTGTATGGAAATGACACTGCAATTGCTATCCTAGAGCTACATACAACCTTGGCTGCTGCTGGTAGAAGATACGGATTACCAGCTGGCAGAAATCCTACCACAGCAGCAAGCAGTTCTTTTTGCTAGAAATTTAAATGGCCCATATGCTAAAAGTATAACACTGAGATGCTCCCTAAGCTCCCTAACAGAGGTCTCTACCCTTTGGGCTAAAGGGGGAGAGCCACTAGCTAGTGGTTTTGTATTCCCTGTTAGGTTCCAACACTAGCCTTTACACAAGTTAAAATGTCTGAGAGGAATATGATGGTGCTTACATATAGAGTTTGAATGTCAAATTAGGGCTGTTGTAGTACAGATCTGGTGTGGCTTGAGGAAAAAATGAAGACTGACTGTGGTCCGTGTGTCTGGTGATCTCTTGTATTGCTCAACTATCTGCTCCTGAGAACATTTGGTGAAAATGCTACATTCAAAGAGCATATTTTACCCTGGACTTCAGCAGAGTGAGAATTTTGCTCTCTCCGAGATTTGCAGTCCGTGGAATCCAGTAGCCTGGTGTCACGCTGCCTTCCTGAAAGCTGCCCTGCGCCTCGGGGAGAGAGCAGTCAGCCACCAGGCCTGGTTATTACAGGTTGCTCACCACGGGGCAGGGAGGATGGCCCAGCTCTTTTATCTTGTGAGCAGTTTTGTTTTGCCACTGCAAAGTGCCCGCATCTCCCCTGAGCAGATACCCTGCTCGAGGCCTTCCTAAGGAGTCAGCTCCCGCAGGCCGCTCTCCTCGCTGTCGGAGGTTGCCCCCACTCGAGGGCAGGAATGCTTTTTCATGTGAAAAGGTGACTGGAGTGTCACAGTGTTTAAAATGAAGGGCCACCCCTCTCACAGAAATGTTATCTCTTCTCCTGATTTATATTCTCTTCGGATGCAATCAGTCCCCCATTTGCCTTTTATGCTGGAGTGAGCCTCAGGCCGGTGGCTTGGAGAGCTTTACTAAAATAACCCCTGCAGAAAATTCCTTTCTTGGTCAGTTCACTCTGAATTACTACTCTGCTTAAAATACATTCTTGCTGCCTTGGTTCACTGCCTTTACATTTATTATATAACATTTGTCTAATGTAA
>JAVCKT010017607.1:4095-20571 GCA_032273925.1 Rhynchotus rufescens
GAACCACTCCAAAGGGCAATGAAGTTTGTCTGAAGAGGTTTTGTAGAAAATCCCTGAAAGTTTGTATGTCTTCTAACTTAAGAGATCTAGAGATGTTGCTGTGAGTATTCCACCTCATTGTCCCAGAAAGAAATATTTCTTATAAACCAGATCTTACCATCTGTTAGTTCCGAGTTTTTGCTTTTACCTGCCTTTTCCTGATGCATGACCATTAACTTGTGAGCTGGTAGATTAAAAGTTTTCTTGTAGTCACTTGTATGCGACATCACTTGTATGGGACACTAGATTAAAATGAGCTTGTCACCCAGGTGCTCTGTGATTGTAAGAAGCTCATGTTTTATTTTTGCTTATTGGAAAGTCTGAGCTTGAATATTGCTAACATCTGAAATATGCCTTGCTTGGTTATGCCTTGCTTCTAGAGCTCTGCACTAAAGGGATGACGTTTATTTTTTAACAGTATGATATGGTAGACGACAGCGCGGTTGATGAATTTGAAAAGCAGCGGCCCAGCAGAAAACAGAAAAGTTTAGGACTCTTGTGCCAAAAGTTTCTAGCTCGCTATCCAAGTTACCCATTGTCTACAGAAAAAACTACTATTTCTTTGGACGAAGTGGCTTCAATTCTTGGTATGTATGTCTGCAAAAACGGGGTAACTCTGGTTGCCTGGGGTACCTCTTATAGAAAGGCCTGTAAAAGACCATGCTCCTTATATTGTACATTCAAGGTCTGCATTTCCTTGGGTCTGGGTGCTCTTCTAATCATATTAAACAAGAGCTGGAAGTGACTAATATTCATAAGTGTCTTTACTGCTTAACAATGCTACCCTCTTGAAAGCTGCTTTCTGATAGTGATCACAGAAAGTGATAGCACTTTTTACTATACAAGTCAGTTCTCCATTGGTGCTTTTTTGAATTTTCAATTTCCTGAACTTTGTTCAGTAATGTACCTGACATTAAACCTTCCAAGATTTCATGTCTCAAGGTTTTTTTAAGAATTGTCTTGTGATGGGAGATAAGCAGAAGAGATGTGCGAGAGTGGAATAAGCAAATGTGTTGTGTTAAGGCATGTTAGCCCATTTTCTGGGTCTGCTACTAGGTTTGGTATTAGCTAAAAGTTAATTAAATATCTGAGAAAAGTAATAAACTTTGGAGTAATAAAACTTGGCCAGCGTCACACTAGTGAGGAAGGAGGTCCTTAGAGTTTGTCCCTTAGGTGGTGAGATTTTAACAAAATGGGATTTCAACTGGCTAAACTCATGTATGTATCTCTATTAAGAACTCAGACATTTAACAGAAAGTAGGTAGCAAAAATGAAATATGTCTTCCTTTGGGAAGAAAAGAAACAAGAGGGATGTCCCCTGTAATTCTGGTAAAGAAATTCTTGAAATATTCATGTAGAAGCCTTGGCAAATAAGAGAATGGGAGAGAACTTGGATAATGTAAATAGTTCACAAATTACTGTTTATGGAAATTAGTCTTTTACGTGTTGTAGTTACGGCTTGTGTGGCTACCTGAGACCCTAGTGCTCCAAAGTGGGGGAGCTGAACACAAGCAGTGCTTTATTCCATGGCATTGCCTTGCCTCCCTCAAGACAAGAAATTTTGTTTTGAAAGAGCTCCCGTGGATTGTACCTGTCAGAAGAGCATGTCTGCCCTTCTGTCTTCCTCTTCCGTGCTTGTCTGCATCCACTTGCTTCAAGGATCACGGCATTACTTGTCTGTTTAGCAAACGGTGCAGCTTTTGCCTCAGATCTGCAGTGCTGTGTTCACTGAGCTCCTGCCTGTGCAAGGGCCACAGAAGGGGCTGTGCTGCTGATGTCAGAGGCACACTAGGGTGCGTGAAGCATCCATATGGCTGGAGTATATTTTACTCCAAGAATGCTTCCAAGTACACTTGGAAATACTTCTGAATTATTTATTCTAACATCCATTTGAGGCTGGTAGGTAATATCCATATTTTCCAGATGCATAAGCAGACACATCAAGGCCTCGTCTGCCCTAGAGGAGATTTCAAACCCTTCCCCTTTGGCTAAGGCTGGTTGTGCTTGGCTGCTGTGGGCAGCGAGGGGATTTCTGGCGCCAGCAGCACGTTGCAGGCAGTGTCGTGCTGCAGGCAGCGCTGAGCAGCAGTGCTGGAGGCAGCAGCCTGCTCACAGCCAGCCCCTAGCCTTGCCTACACCAGTCAAAAGTAGGAGTAGGATCCATTTGCAGGAGCAGCCTTCTCTTTCTGCCCTGTGTCCCTGTCAGGCAAGGTCCCTTTCCTGCTCTCTATATGACATGAGAAGTGTCATACAAGTGGCTCTGGAAAGCTTTGGGAAAGAGCTGGCAGTCGTGCAGCCGGGGTAGCTCTGGTGAGTGGGACTGAGGAGACTGCAGGCAGGTCTTCTAAAGACAGTGCAGATGTTCTAAGCCTCAGTCAAGGCTGGGCTAGCCACTAACTCCGTAAAATACAGGCAAAGAGCACCCGGCAGTAGGCCCAGCTATGCACAAGCTGGTTCTTGCTGTGCAACTTCCATTTGATTTAATGTAATGCGCCCAACAGAAGCTGTGAAAGATGACACTGTTATACAGAATAACCTGTTCTCTGTGCAGCTTCTGCTGAAAAACACATTAAAACTCAGTGGGCTGCTATATCTCTTTTATTCTTCCCCTTCAAAACAGGAGTTGAGCGGAGGCGAATCTACGACATAGTGAACGTCCTGGAGTCGCTGCACTTGGTTAGCCGTGTGGCCAAGAACCAGTACTGCTGGCACGGCCGGCACCACCTGGGTCAAACGCTGAAAAGGCTTCAGGAAGCAGGAGAGTTGCAGTATGGAGAGCTAATGGCCTTCTTTCAGCACAAGGAGCAGGACCTGGACTATACCTTTGGAGAAAGGAGAAAAGAAACTAGTCTAGATTCTCAAGACAGACCACTACTTGACTTTTCAGAACCAGATTGCACCTCTGGTAAGATGAGAAATGGATGTGATGTGATACACAGACACAAATCTCTTTCTCCTATTTACTATGTGGCTTTTTTTTTTCCCCCTTTATTTTGCTTTTAAATTAAAGAATAAAACTTCTGAGGAGACTGAACTGGTCATTCTAGTCCTAGCATATTTTTCAGAACAGACTTTCCCTCTATCCTCTGGATTAGCAGGAGCTTTTGCCTAACACTCCAGTTCTTCATTTTTCCCCACTCGTAGCAGACAGTGCTTTGACTTGACAGACTGTCTGTGTTCCATTTGTCCACTATTTACATGTGACTCTTTTACAGATAATGTTTTAGTATAAAGTCCATTAGAGGCACGAAATTACAGTGGCACAAAACTGTGTAATGTAACACAGAATCAGCTTTGTGTGTGACTTCCTAAATGCCATTTCTGTAAGCTTTATTCTTTATTGCTTTTTGAAGAGACCCTTCTGTGTGCTTTATCAGTTATTTGCTGCCTCTCCAAAGATTTCTGCTTTCTACCAAAGAAATACGTTGCCCCTTTTATGTATGAGAAAGCTACTTAACACTTTTTTGGCTGTGCTGGATGACATATATTAAGAGGCTTGGGTATTATTTGTAACACAGCATCTGCAAACAGCAGAAAGGACAAGTCGTTGCGGATTATGAGCCAAAAGTTTGTCATGCTGTTCCTTGTCTCCAAGACCAAGATAGTCACTCTGGACATCGCAGCAAAGATACTGATAGAAGAAAGCCAGGATACAGTGGACCACAGCAAATTTAAAAGTAAGGATGGCTGTTGAGAGAGGAATCAATCAGTGAGTAAAAAAAAATTGGGCATATTTGCACTGACACTAGTAGGTAACAGAGGCTAGAGGAGGTCAGGAATCTTTAGCTGAAATATGGTTTATTTTAATTGGAAATACCAGGCTGTGAAAACTGACTTTGAGGTAAGAAAGGGACAGTTTGACAAATATCTTCAGCATTTAATTTCCGAATTAAAAAAAGATCAGGAGAATGTGTTTTGAATTTTCTTTTTTTACTTTAACATCATATTTTCTGTAGCTTTCTGAGTTTATCAAAACTTGTTGAAATTTGTTCCTTATTTGAATTGAATATTTTTTTTTCCTGCAGAAATTTGTAACTTCCTCTTTTTACCCCCCTGCTGTTTCAGATCTGGATGGCACTATTCTCATTTTTTAAATAACATACTAGCACTTGAGACATAAAATTCTATCCTGAATAGTGGAGTGAGGAGTTCAGCTGAACAAACTGTTGGAATCCTATCCCATTCAAACACGTAATTCACTGGAGTCAGATTTTTTTTTCTAAGAGCACTTTATGTAGAACTTCACAGATGTGGATCCTCTTGTGATCAGCTGTGCAAACTTGTGAGCCTCTTGCATCCAGGTGCTCCTCTTTGCCCCTCAGGGAGCTTGCTGCCTTTCCTGTAATGCTAAAAATCCCTAAAATGAAGGTGGTTAACTTAAGCCTGAGCAGCTTAGCTGGGATATATTGAAGGAGCTGGGAGTGGGAACTAGCATGGCAGAATATGTAGGAATTAATCCAGGAGAAGTGTCCATGTCCCGATTTGATTTCATTTCCTTCGCCTATGAAATCAACAGGCATGTTTGGGAATTAGACTGTCATGTAAATATACATTGTATGCCTTGTAAATGTGACCATCTTGGCTCTTTCTATCCCTCTTTTTTATTAGCGAAGGTACGAAGGCTGTATGATATTGCCAATGTTCTCACCAGCCTAGGCTTGATAAAGAAAGTCCATGTCACAGAGGAGCGGGGGCGCAAACCAGCCTTCAAGTGGATTGGGCCTGTGGAATTCAGGGGCAAGAGAGGTAACTTCCTTCTTTCCTTTGCTTTGACACTTCCTTCCAAACTGTATAGGGTGGGTTTCCATATGTAAAGAACGTCTCTGCACTCACCGTTTGCAGCACCTGTGGTTATTAACTGCTGGCCAGCTTGGGCTTTACCCTTATTAGACTATATGATCAGAGACTGAGCTATTGACAGAGAGCGTGGGGTGCTCGCACGTGTGCCCTGATACAGGAGATTTACCTGTAAAGAAAAGGGAGATTGGTGAGAGCTTCTTTAAGCTGCTGATTCTTGCCTGTAAGCCAGTGCAAAGGAGAGCCCTTTTGCTCTGCATTTTCTGATTGGGAAGGCCAGTCCTAGGATCAAAAATAAAGGATATTGTTAATGTCATCTTTATTTGTTATCTTGCACTGGAGCATAGCTGCTGTTCAGGACTGCCAGAGAGTGGAAAGGAGGGAAGCCCTTATCTTACATCCCTGCTTAGGGTGCTTGGGCCTTCTCCAGTGTTGTGGGGTTTGAGATGCCTTAGAGATTACTGCTTCTCATGTCCAAGTTCGGTGACATGGAGGAAGCCTAGAAGACAAACTGTGTTCCCTGAATGACTTGTTCAAAATTACATCCCTGCAGAGAAGCCAAGAGGGCACAGCCCAACGTCTGATCATCTGCCAGAGATACAGAGAGAAGCCTGTGCCCCGTATCCGACCTGTGCTAGTGGACAGCAAAGGTTCACCCGTCACGCTTCCCTTAGTGATGCACAGCCTTGTGAAGGGACCAAAAAGAAGCTCCTTGCTGAGCCTCACAGCCCACATGAAGGGAAGCAAGGTAACTAAATTGGGGTTGGACTCGATGACCTCTGAGGTCCCTTCCAACCTTGGGCATTCTATGAACTACCACCGTAACATGTTCGCCTGTATCCCACTGGATCTGCACAAATGACAGGCCACCAACTTAAGGCTATTAGCTGGGAGAATCAGACTGGTTAAATATGTCAGTTAGCATTGGGAGGTGCCTGTGTTTCCCACATGATGAGGTTTCTAATTTGAATGTCTCAATCAAGTACTTAAGTGTGATGAATCTGGGCCTTACTGCCTTGAATCCACATTTTTTTCCTGATGGATATTTCTGTTCTCCTCTATCTGCAGCTGTAGTACTATTTTTTCTGTTAAAATTTGGCATAGATAAAGGAGAACTCTTTAGACAGAAAAGTTTCTTTACTTCATGGTCCCCATTGCAGTGGAGTTTCCTGCAGCAATCCAATGGAGAGCTCTCAGCAGTGATAAAGAGGATACAGGTCCTTTCACAGCTCCCTGCTGGACACTTCTCCAGAAGAGCTGAGAGGGCTCAGAGCTTGCACGTTCTGGCTGTAGGTGATTAGTGACTGTTATAAAATGTGCCAGGATAGCAAAATTAATCCATTATTTTATATGACAGTTTGGTAAAGTTACCTGCAATTAATTGGGTGTTACTTTACTGTTTCAGCTTGTAATGTGAACTCGGATGAATATTGTTCTGAAATGGCAGGTCTAACTACTGCCTGTAGGCAGAAAATGGAAGATATTAGGTAAGTTGGCTCTAAAGCTCCTGCCCAGTTTCAGCTTGGGGCTTGTCATGGTTGGTTCAAGGCTAGATTCTATTGATGGGAGGGAGATAGAAAAACCCCAGAGTCCCACTATTACTGTTTTAATTGTGATAGGTCTCAGTATGGCATTTATTTTCTGTAGACAGTTTACTCTAACATGTGCAAAGCTTTAATATAGAAAAACCAAGACAATAAACTGATCTGCCTTCAAACCCCTTTGTACTCATTGCTGTTCTGTTAGATTGTGGACCAGCTTTGCTGCTCTGTTAATTAAAAGCTTTTTTTTTTCCCCTTGTTTCCCAGCTTCAGCTTACTCAATAGGCAGTTTATACCTGTTCTGTATACAAGTACCTGTACTTGTACAATCCTCTCCTTTAGCTTCAGTAGTTGTTTTCCATCTCAGATGGGCTCTTATTGGGCATCCCTGTCTCCTTTGACCGGTTGTTTAGGTGGGCTGAACAAAGCATCCCGTGGAAGAGCCCGCTGTCATATTTGTGGGTCTTCTCCTACTTAATCCAATTTGAATTTATCTGTGGGTGCCAGATATAGCTTCCTGGTACCCTTTTCTACTCCAGTCAAGTGCAGCTGAAAGCACCAAATCATTGTTCTGCCAAAAAACTGGGGAGTCTGCTTCTATGAAATTTGACATAATAAAAAATAGCCTTTGTGAAAAGTGCTTAAAATTAGTAAAAAATTTGTAAAATTAATAAATTTTACCTTAGTATTTTCCACACTTATGGCAGTAAATGTACTTGTTTGATTTTAAAGGTGATACATGGGATTACTTTTGGACTAAACTTTTTTCCTCCTCTCTCCTTTTTTTTTTTTTTTTCTTTTTTTTTAGGAATAAAGCTTGTGCCACAGAAACGGTCTTAAATTCAGGCAGGAACCAAAGCATAAATTCGCCCCTTTCCCTTCTCCCGGTTCCACGGGACTCTGATTTCTGCCTTAAGCCTCACACGTTGTTCCCGGTGGTTCAGCCAGATGGGCCGGACCTCTCGCTACCAAACGGAGTCAGCAGCCAAGCTCAACAGCCTCCGGTTCCAGAAGCCTCCAAACCGGCAAATGGAAGACCTGCCCTGCTCCCCAGCCAGCCTTTCCTGTGCTTCCCCCCTTCCTCCCTTTTCATGCTCTGCAGCAGTCTCCAGGAGAGTGTCCTGAAGGAGAGCCGCGCTGCCGCAGGAAATGCAGGGAACAGGGAATGGGCCTCCCCACGCAAAGCCCAGCCTGCGGAAGCTCCAGCGCATTCCCAGAAACGCAGCTCCCACTCGTGCCCGTCGCCCTCTGACCCTGTGGACAACGAGGAGCCTCGTGCTAAAAAGCAGCCCCTGGAGCAGGGCAACGTCCCGCTCTCGCTTGTAGTGCCCAAGGTAAAGGAGTGAAAGGAGAAACCTGCACCCAGGACAGCGCTTTCTGAGGCAGCTTTCTCTTACAGACACGAATGTTGGCTCCCACATATGAAGGACATTGCAAGGGTGCTGCACCAGGAAGTGTGGATGTTAATTGGAAAGTGTTTTTACATGTCTGGGGAAAAATTGGCTCTCATTGCTTTGTGTAGTGAAGCGATGCTCAGCTGTGCTTTGAAATCAACGTCTTGATGGTTGTATTCCGCAAAACAGCCTACCAGAGGGGAAGAGATCCATGTAAATATTTCTCCTCATCTTCCCCTCTTAGCTGGGTCTTCCCCAGGTAGCAGCAGCATTGCTTAGTGCACTGAGCTTCAACGAATGTGGTTTGTTCCTTCCCCCTACTCTCCAGCTCAAGTTCCTCCGTCTTAAGCCCAGTTTTGCACACAGTAGCTGGGTGCAAGAGAGCTTAGTGGTAGAGATTAAACACATCTCCCCGCCAGTTCTGTTATGTGCTGAAATAGGGGTTGGGCGCAAGCTCATACTAGTACAAGTCATTTGAAACAGAAGATTTTCCTTCTGTAAAGAAGGAATAAAAATAAAATGCCCCAGCTCAGGTATTTCTAAAGAACCTAATATTTCCAAGTATTGAAAATGAATTGCAGCCCTGGGAACAGTATCACTGAAATTGCTCGAGACCCTCAAAACAGGACTTGTAACTCCCTGATTTGCTAGTCACAGCTCTCGTGCTGCCTCTGCGCAGGTGCTCTCGACTTGAGATGAGGCATCATTCTTTGTATTTTAAATGTGGGCTTCTCATTTCCCCTTTTGTTTTTGCTTAGGAGCCCTTTGAGTCGCCTGAGGCAGAATCTACCCCAGGAAGTGGCTGTACATCTGGTGTACATCTAGAAGCTTTTCAGCTTGACCTCACAACTCCTGCTGCTCCAGAGCCTGAAGACAAGGAGACCACCAAGTCTTTAGACCCTCAGGAGCAAGAAAAAGCGTCTCAGAATAAAGACTCCAGTGAACCCTCTCCAGGAACAGAGCACATCTGTAAAGAAAATGCTGGTCAACCCTTCCCACCACAGTATCTTTATGTTCAACCTACTGCTGGTAAGGACATATATCAGTTCTAGAGGCACTTGAGTTTTCTGCATCTATTCACTGAGTTGTTGAAATAGGAACACCTACAGATAGGCCTAATAAGCCCATATTTAGCCCAGTATAGCCCATAAACCAGTATTTGGGGACATAACAAAAAGTGTCAGCAAGTCTCAGTAGTAGTTTAATAATCCTGAGTTCTTTTGACTCCAGCTGAACTGTTGTCTTTACAAAAAACGGCTTTTTTTTGAGATACCTGATAAGGCTGAATAATCTAGTTTTCATGTGTTTGTATTACATGTTCTGCCGCTTTTAGTATCAGTGTGTTTCTGATTCTCTGCTGCTTTGGAAGAGGGAGAAATAAAAAAAGGAAAGTTTTTTTTTTTTTTCTGGGGAAAGTGACTGAGCTCAGCCCTACAAAGTGTGAAACATTACCCGCATTTCATATAAGGGCTTGGGAACGTCAAGGATACAGTTTAGCATTTTGGCGTGAGAATCCACCACAGTGCTGCAGCCTGAAGTGTTCTACCTCGGTGCCCTAACAGAACCTGCCTGCAGGTTTTTAAGGGAAAAGTTGTTTGGAAAGAAGCGTCTGCCCCTAACTGGTGCCTCCAAAGTGCCACCCAGCAGAAAGGGCACCTCTCTGGTGACGGAAGCTGGAGACAAGTGCAGGTGTGTCAGGCAGCCGGGGGATGCAGCAGCGTTCCCGTCAGGAGCGGGCTCAGGGGTGGCTGCCCTAGCCCTGGGCTTAGCTACGAGCTTGGTGCTTTTCCTGACTCCTGGGCAGTGAGGGAGAAGCTGGAGCGAGGGAAGGAGGCCCGGCCTGCTGGCACGCACTGGGCTGGGGGCAGCAGTGCAAGCGCTGCCAGAGGCTTTCCTGTCTACTCTTCTCTGTGGCTGTGTGAAGTGGAAGGTTGTTTTTGTGGGAACTGAGTACGTGCTGCAGATTCTCATGGCTGCTGCTTTAGCCTTTGGTTCCCTTGTGGCACACAGAGTCAGCTGAAGCTAAGAGGGGTTTATGGGATTCCAGTTACGTGAAGCAGCTTACAGGATGGAGACTCTCAGATTTTGGTGTTCCAGAAGGTCAGGCAACCTGGGAACAATAGACCTCTAGACAGAGATGCTAGTATTTCCTCTGAGGAAAATGAGTGTCTGTGGTGTATGTATCCTGAAGGTTGTTCTTGTTTTGTTTTTCTCTTTCTCAAGCTCTGTGTATGTTTTCATATAGCTGAGAGTTGATAAGAAAAGTGTTTGTTTAGCCAAAACGTTGGTTTTGACTGAAGTTTAGAAGCGTAGCCCATCAAGGGGTGGCTGGTACTTAATAGGGACAAAGTAAATGGGTGCAGAGATACTGACCTGGCAGCAGGGTCAGGCGGAGGAGGAGGAGGAGGTGAGGAGAGGAAGCCTGACTGAACACATCTCACAGTCTTGTTTCTTCCTGGGCAACCTTTTTGGTTGCCATCTCTCCTGTTCTAGATGAAGTTGTAAGAGCTTGATTCCCATTTGTCCACTGTATTAATGCCTTATTCTTTCTCTCTCTTTGGTTTAGGATTAAGCAGCCTTAATTTCCTGTTCTCTGCAAACCAAGCCCCTGGTGCTGTCGGCCTGGCCGCGAGCCACTTACCTTCTCTGAGCGTCCCCTGTGTCGTGGTGCCATCAGCAGCCCTGGCTTCCTTCCCGCTCGTCTGCTCTCCCGCGATTCCCGGCCCTCTTTCCCCAGTGCCTGATGGTTCCTTCCCAGGCGCCGCCCCCCTGAATCTCGGCGTGTCTGGCCTGGCATCCGCGGCGCCCGTTTTCATCGGCCCCACGGCAGTGCTGCCCCCCAAGGCCTCGCAGTCACCGCCAGAGCCCCAGCAACCAGCTCAGCCCCCCGTGCACCTGAGTCCTGTGCTAGCCAGGTCTGGCAGCGCTGTTAAACTGGACTCCGCCGTGTATATGGGGCATCCCGTGACCCTCCTGAAACTGCAGCAGGTAGGTAAAGAAAAGAAGGTCATGGAGGGACAGGGAATGACACTGTTGAGGCTGTGAGACTGGAGGAGGCTGAGGGAGCTGGAGTCCAGCTCTGTGTCAGCGTGACAGGCTGAGGGCTCCGTCTGCTCCTTTCTTTTCGTGCCCATCTGTAGTGATGGGAGCACTCGTAGCAGCATTAGGAGCATAGCACAGTGAAGAACATACTTAGCACTGGGCAACAAAGTGGTGCACTTTAAAATCTTAGAAGAATAGAGGGGGAAAAAAATGAGTTGTATTTTTTTCCCCTCAGAAATCTGACCCTTTTTTTTAACCTCAGTAATATATTTCCATTATAAAAATGTTAAGCAATAGCTGCAGAAACAAATGGTCAGGATGATTATTTGTTATAATTCAGGAGTCTGCTGACTGAAAAATTGTCTTAGGCAGTGGTGGGCAGGTGACCTCATCCCTGCTTTGCTCCCTGTTCGCTAAATAATGGAACTTTTAATAGCAACATGATTGGAACTGGGAGAAAGCACAGATTGGGGTGTTTTGTTCATCTCTTAATAAAGATAGTCTCATAAATTTGGGGTATGAGGTAAAATAAATGGCAAAGGAAATACAAAAGTGGAGAAGGATTAATTTATCTGACGTACAATGAATGATATGAAACCATCCTGTGCCTCGGTGTTACCCGGCTCTTCACAGCTATTGCAGGGCCATTTTAGCACTGAGTTAAAGTGTTTAAGCTTTGGAGGTGTGTGTGTGTTTTTATTGTTGTTGTCTTGTTTTTACTGCTGCCTAATGCAATTACAACTAGATTGGGCTTTTAGAATGTTTGTGAATGTTTTACATTTATTCTTTCCAAGCTTTTGAAAAAGGTTGTACCATAGGCTCAATGGCAGCCAACCTTCAGCGATCAACCAAAGTTGCAGATTGTTGCAGATTGTTAGAGCTTATGGTTCTTAAAACAGGAGTGGCTTGGCTGTAAGAGCCTCCTTTTTGGACCTGTTTGGATGCTAACTAGTAATCAAAGTAAGCAAAACATCCAGGAGGGAAAAGAGCACTTTAAACTAAAGGACAGGCTTGGCACAAGAATAAGAATGACTAAGCCATGAGTATGTTTAAGCTGGAAGTGAGAGGGAGGCTTTCGGTGAGGGACTGATGTACAACCTGAGAACAAAAAGCAGGGCAGAGCCTGTGCCCCTTCACGTGCAGCTTCTGCACAGCTTGCGTGAGGTGGGTCCCTGTGTGGGGCAGGGTGGAGGGTTTAATGGCTGCAGACTCTGTTCCATTTGCGTGCTTGCACGCGGGCTTTGACAAAACACTGCTAACTCGCTTTGGTTTTGTCTCCCACACAGCCTTTGTCAGCTCCCCTCACTCCCAAGAGCATCCGCCCTGCGCATCATGAGGCCTTCTTCAAAACGCCCGGCAGCCTCGGGGAGCCCGTGGCGTGGAAGAAGAGTGAAGGCAGCCAGAGCAGGAACGCCAGCTCTGTGCAGAGGAGACTGGAAATCTCTACTGCCAGCACTGACTAACTCCGTTCAATGCAAGGGCCGGGCACATTGTCCTAGGACTCTGTACCTGTCCAAAGAAGAACGAGCCAGTTGGTACCAAACAAGAGGAGCGTATTGAAATGCCATCCACGTTTCCCTGCTATCTATTCACCCACTAGTTCTGTTAACCTTCCGTTTCACAAGTCAGCCTTACTACTGTGAATACCTTTTACTTGGTTGTTTCTTCAGTACTAATTTGAATTCAAGAGCTGTCCTTAGCACAGCCTTATGAGCATCAAATTGCATTTGTGGTTTTAATTTGGAAAGCTGTGGGGAGATGCAATCCAAATTTCCTTCCAGGCCATATAGGTTCTTTATTCCTCTTTGTAAGCGAGCTCTCAAGCACTTATCTGGGTGAGCATCATTTTTTTTATTCTACTTCCCCTGAGTAAATCCTGAGTAACCCCGAGTGAAAACGATACTTCCAGCTAATTCCTTGGTTCCAATCTGTCAAATCCTGCCTCAGCAGTGCAGCCTCTTGCTATTTATTTTGTACTTTGGAGTGGGATTTAGAGCAAAAAAAAAGTTCTTTGCAGCTTCGGAATAACAGATTTTCTCAGGCTATGATTACTTGAATGTCAGTTGGTTATTGTACTATTTGCCCAGCACTTGTGGTTTTGAAAACCTAATAGTAACTTAATAACACAGTATGATTGAATGTATACATGTGAAAAATACTAAGACCAAAATAACTGTGAATTTTAACATTTTTATAGTTGTATTAATGAACTGTAATAGTCCTTGTTTGTTTCTCTTATTCTGAGCAAAAAGTACAAGTTAGATGTAAAAGAAAAATCCCAAACCTGATTCCTAAATAAGTCTGACAAAGTAATTTGAGAATGTCAAGCCAAGGTTTCATCTTAAATATATAGTCTAGATTTTATGGCCAAAGAGTACTGATTAGTCATTAACTTCATGGCTAGGTTAAATTTTTAGTGGTCTACCTAAGTGCCTAACTGTTCATCTATAGGAATTCTTACCAACTTGTGAATAGTGCATTGGAGCATACTTGGGAAGCGAGAGGTCTTGTCTTTTGATGTTTACCTCCCTAAGCTGGCCAAAGTAGCTGAAAAGGAATGGGAGCCCCAAATTCAGGAACTGTGGGATAAAATGGTCTTTGTTCCTAATGAGAAAATTGGGAGGAAGGGAGGGATATGTAACACCTAGCTTTGAAAATCACTAAATAATGGATAGAGCTCTTAACCTTTAATTATTATATCCTAAAATATTAATGTTTTCACTGCAGTTACATTTTTTCAGTCTCCTTTGTTAAAAGGAGGGAAAAAAGGTAAGAAACAACTTGGCAAAGTTGATGACGTGATTTGGGAATTTTTAGCAAAGATGAGGACATTTCCTCTCTAGTTGGCAAGAACTTTGTAGGGACTGGTACTGGTTTTCAAAGGGTAGTCTGATGTGCTACTCCGTGGTCTTGAGAGGCTAGGACACTGGGCTTGGGAGTTTGATGAGGGTTTTTTATTTTTATAATGAATTGTATTATGAAAATGTATTATGGAAATTAAGAAAGAATTTTAGTGGAAGTGGGAGCTTGAGTAATGTGGCCTTATGTTAGAATAGACCAATAACAGCCTTATAAAGAGGGTGGGTTAGCCCTCCTTGGAAGAAAATCTCTGCAGCAGAATTATCATAGGGAAATTCAGGAGTGGTAGAGAGCAGTCTCCAGACAGCTAAGCTTAAAGGCTTTTTTTACTTAAAAAAATAAAAAAGGAAGACAAGGAAACACACACTACAGTTGTGAAAGTTTACGATTACTGCTTCTGAACCATTTCTTCTCGTAGACCCGCTTTAAAAACGGGTGTCCCTTGAGGAAGCAGCGTGCGAGGGGCCCCGTGCTGCCCACGTGCCGCTGCTGGGCTGCCTTCTCCAAACGCTTCCTTCTCTCCCCACCCCGGGAATGGGCAAACTCGGGTGAAGCAGAAGCTGGGAGGAAAGAGGAGCAGCTGAACTCAGTGACGACTCTAAGTTAAGGCGTTAGCGCAGAGCCTGTTGTGCTTTGTCAGTTGAGTTATTCCCTTCTGTATCTGACCAAACTATACTTGAAAATGCAGGGACTGAAAATACATCTGCAGTTCTCAGTTTCCTCCTCCAGCTTTGTGTTCCTGCACAGCCCGCGAGCCTGCTCCGGCTGCAGCAGGCAGGGGAGGACCCGCGCCCTCCCAGGCAGCGCGCTCAGGTGGGATGTGGTCAGGAAAACCGGGCCGGAGCGAAGGAGAGGGACCGGCTGGAGCTGCTGGTGAGGAGAGGGCGGCTGGCGAGGCGGGAAGCCTTTGGGTTCCCTGGCAAGACGGGAAGCGTTTGGGTTCCCTGCCCTGACCCATGCTGAAAGCCAAGAGGAGAGGCGAGCTACTAACCCGTCAGCAAAGCGGTTCGGGAAGAGCAGGGCGCGCAGCCGCCCCGAGGAGAAGCTGTTCTGTGAACCCTGCCTGCTCCGAGACGGGTGTTGAGGAGGCTGAGTGTATAACTTATACTTGAATCTACCTGCCACGTTTACATTTCTGATTATCTTTTGTAAATTGGTGCTATTTCTGTATTTAAAGAGCTGTATTTTTTAATGTAAAGCTGCTTTTGGTTTGTATCTTTGCACTGCTAGTTTAATATAGGTATTAATTTTATTGCTGCTTGTAACTTTTTAGACATCCTGCTTTTTCTGCTCTCTAGCTTTCTTTTTAGTTGTTTGCATTTAACTTTACTCCAATCACACTGTTCGGTTGAATTTTTTTTCTAATACTGTCTTATGTTATAGTCTTTGCAATTCAGTCTAAAATTAAGGTAAAAGGGTTAAAAGTTTATACAAGTTTAAAACAATATAGAAGAGAATTTTTATATAACAACAATCAAAATGGAATTTCATGTTTATTTCTGTTTTAAATTAAAAAAAAAGAGGAGGACATTTTAACACCTCAATAGCTAAACTGCACTGTAATGGAGTACACAAGAAAAGTAGGATAGCAAAAATAAATACTTTTAACACTTTTCCTTTGTAATTCTTTTATCATTGAGATTTATTTAATATTTTTTTTTCAAAATGTATAACTGGTGAAATAGCCAGTTATACATTTATAGATAACTGAATTTTCTCAAGTTGTTTATTCCATGCCCTTCTGTGCCCTTTCTGACCATTAGGACATGTATTAAGCTACACTGCAAAGAGATTGCCATTTAATTCAAAATTTGGAGGAAAGAATAAGGCAATACTGTAGTAACAGCTATTATACCTGATAATATTATATTACACCTGCTAGAAAATATTATACTTGGTAGAAAGTAAATGTGTTTTTTACTTTGAAACAAAATTGATTTCACTCATCTGCACTCTCATAACGGCATACTCAGAAGGACCACGTTCCCAGTGTTCCCAAGTTCCCATGTTGACAGACACAGAATGCTTCAAAATGCTTCAAAATATATCCTTCGTAGCTTTAAAGAGTCATCAGTTCTCTCCATCTGGTTCTGCATTTGCAAGTCATCTGCTAGGATTTGCTCACTGTCCTCTGACTTTCCACTGAGGTGTCCTGAGAAGCGGCACGCAGACATACGTTAGTATCTAGATGACTGGCTAATCAAGTTGCCATCAACACGCTATGGAACTTCTCCAGCCTTCTTTCCTCCTCCACTATTCTTACATCTAAACATTGCCTTTCATTCCCTGGTCATGCCAGGGAACTTCGAAATTCCTATTTCTGTTCTCTACATAGCTAGACTAAGGAAATTTTAATTCAAAAGATTAGGAGCTTGAAAATTAGGAAAAATTAGGAGCTTGAAACAAAATTTTTGATTTTTCCTGCTTACTGTGGCTTTCTAACTTCACATTAAGGCGCCTCTCAGAGTGCACTAATTGGAGTCCTTTAAAACTACGCTGCTCAATATCCTAGCCCTGAGCAACAACTTGGACCAATAGAGTTAGCAGTCCTTGCTTGCTGAAAGAGCTGACGAGGCTGGCAGGCATTTCTGTTTTCCCTCATGTGACAAGTCAGGCTGGAGTAGCTCATTAAAGCTCCCAGAGCACATAAACTACAGTCAAAAAATGGAGTTCATGCAGATGGAATGCAATGGTTATCAACTTGCAATGTGTCGGCCCTCAGGACCCCTTCCTCACTACTTCAAAAGTATCCCTGAAAACTGACAAGGAGAAAGTCAGAATGTATCTGTTATATAGGAGCCTAT
>JAVCKT010017609.1:0-36923 GCA_032273925.1 Rhynchotus rufescens
GAGGTCCCTTCCAACCTTAACCATTCTATGGTTCTATGATTCTATGAAAGGAGAGAGGAGGCCACAGCCCAGGGTTTCTGTACAGAGCCCACACAGACCCACTCACAAAGTCTTTCAGAGTTTCCAGCCTGAATCTGAGGGAGGACAGTAATAACCGGTCATCCTGTCTCTTGCTTAGTACCCTCCATACTGAACCACCAAAAAGGTCCCCATGCAATTCCAGCACTATCTTATTTCTACTTCTTGTCTTTTACAACAGAGGCCCTAAAGGTGGAAGATCACCCTTGTTTATCAAGCTTTACTCATTATGAAACCTTTTCATTAAGGCTCAGTTTTGACCACAACATTAACATTGACAGCACGGAGGTATGAAGGTCAAACTACAGAGAGGGGGGAAAAATGCCTAGATACTGTTTTCCATATTTCCACCAGAGATTTGGGGGCAGGGACAAACTCAAATAACAAACCCAAGACATTACAGGACAGAGTAAGTGAATTCAAGGAAGTCCATTTCTCAAGGAGAACACAGAAAAGCACATAATGTACATTACCTTGCTCATCCTTTAAAATGAGCTGTAATAAGTACAGCAAACAGCCAGTTTAATGTGACTTAATGAGTCCCTACCTGAGAAGAGAGGGAGCTGTAACTAATATGCAATTTTCCCCTCCTTGTTTACAGCAGCTTTCCAGGAAGAAGACTTGCAAAACATGAAACAGCATATTTGAGTGAATGAGAAACGCCAGCAACACGGTCTGGCTCTAGCAAAGCATTTCATTATATATTAATTGCACAGGCAAACAGTCTTCTTAACTCAGCAAGGGTAATTTTCTGTGCTGAAAGTTAAAACCATCAAGGATGAACCCAGGTCACCAATCCTGCAGAAATGTAATGCAAAGTATCATCTAGAAAAGCTTGGTGCTTCACAAAGTTCAGCTTGTATGAAAAAAATGTGCTTGAACAGAAAGTTTTCAATGCAAAACTTACTAGCATTTGATGGAAAAAATACTTTCCAACCATTTCCAGGTTCAACACCTTTCAATACGCCACTGTCAAACGCTGTGGTTTTGCAGTGACAATTCTCTGCATTTTCTTCTCTTCATTGCTGAGCAAAATATGCACATACACAGCAGGTGAAACGGGTTACTGTTCAAATGCAAACAGATACCTACCACCAAGCACATATAACAGGCAACCTGAAAAATAACAATTCTTCTCTAATCGCTTACAAGGAATTTTTAGTTCTGTATTTGGAACGGCCTTGGTACACTGAAAGATAAAGAACTCAGGGTATGCTGCAATGAGGTTTCATGTTGCTCTAAACAATCCTACAGTGCTGTTCTTTTACATCTTGTTTATCTTGTTAGTAAGTGATCACAGAGGGAAGGAAAGGGCAAATCAGAGCTGTTGGGGTTTGCTGAATTGCATGTCAGATGGCGCCTGAATGAGCAGGCCCCACCTGGAAGACGGGCACCTTGCTCCGTGGCTGCGGAGTTCCGCCAGTGGGCAGGACATTTCACCTCTCTGCCTCCCTTTCCCTTCCTCCCCGTTAGCATCTCATAGAGCACAAGCTATCGGAGGCAGGAATCATCCTCTCCACTAGAGCTCTTCGACTAAGTAGACGTTTAAAGGGAACAGACTGGGGAAAACTTAAATGAACCAAGAGCTGAGCTGCTTACAAGTTACGTATTCCCCTGCACCGCCTCGGGGCTCGCTTGGTCCCTTCTCCCACCCCATCCCAGGCAAACACGTGGGCTTGTGTGAAGGCTTATTCAGAAGGGCTGCTCCTTGGCCATCCTCGTTTCTTGCCGGCACATCTGTGCCTGCCATGGTAGAAAGGGAAGGGATGGGGCTCTCAATCCTCACTTTGCCTCCCCCTACATCACTGGTGAGGCTGCTCTTCGCTCTCCCAGGCTCAGGGAAGCTGCAGATCACTTGTTTTCCCTCTCAGGCTGGGTTTCAAGAGCTCTATACCACATAAGTCAGCCTTGCTCCTCCTTGTCCCCTCTAAACTTGTGTCATAAAAACAAAGTTCCACAGCAGTAGGTATTACATTAG
Source organism: Rhynchotus rufescens (assembly GCA_032273925.1). Taxonomy (NCBI): domain Eukaryota; kingdom Metazoa; phylum Chordata; class Aves; order Tinamiformes; family Tinamidae; genus Rhynchotus; species Rhynchotus rufescens. Next base: position 2,057 of record JAVCKT010017609.1, read on the forward strand.
ATAAGGTACGAGTTTTGTCTGGAGAATTACTTTAAGCTCTTTTGGAAATTAAAAGCACAAACGTTCCCGGTGTTATTTTAATGCTGCTTGAAGAGAGGCTGAATAATACTTTTTCATTTTGTGCCTTCACTGGATGGCAGTGAGCTGTTGTTCGTCATGACTAACATACATCTTTCCCTGAGCACAGTGTGCACAGTGTCTACCATTTGTTATATAAGAAGAAAAAAAGGAAAACATTTTTCACGCCAGAAGGCAAGAGATTTGTATCTATAAAGACACGCTCACTAAAAAACTTTGGCAAACGAAAACAGAGAACCTGGGCAGGTCTGTAAATCAGCCCACAAAGTGCTAAACCCTGCGAGCAACCTTTTTCTCTATAGGGCTTTGGGCTCTGTGTGCCTAGCAGTGTGACTGCTGTTACTGCAGCCGCTCTCCGGGCCCGTTTCTCCAAAGTTTGCACACACTTACGCCCCGGGGGAACCAGCCAGCAGTGATGGGCTAGCAGCAGGAAGAAATTAAGACCCCACTTCAGGAATATGTTTTCAGCATAGATTTTAAATTTTCTGCTCACCATTAGAACTTTGTAACGTTCTCGGTCTCCAGACGGATTAGGGTCCAAGCGCTTTATCAAGCTCATCATTAACCACTTGCAAGGCCTCCTTCAATCTAAACAGTATTTACTAAAAGAGTAATTCTATGCAGGTATCATGCAGTAGGATATCAATAAGATGTCAATAAATTACAAGCAAGATATTTAATATTAAAAAGGTTGCTTTCGATATCAGTGTTTATGCCAAAAACAGTCTCAGATAAGTCCAGAGCCTAAAGCATGGCACTTGTATAACTTAATCTGACTTCCTTCCCAAATATGTCCTACAAGGAGCTGTCAGCCCATAAATCTGCATTTGTTAGCTTCCTCACACTGTCTCAGATCAGTTTTGCTCATGTTGCATTAGGACTGACCACCTGCACCAGACTACCCATGAAATGCATCTGTATGGAAAGCACAAATTCTCCTGCTCCCGGGTACCGCTGCTCAAGCTCCCAGATCAGCCCTTGCTGCAGCCATTCAGTGATCATAGCACAAATAAAAGGCACTAGCTGCAAAGATTGGAGCAGACTTTCCAACAAGATCTAACAGCACTGCCACAATTTAACAGTCGAACAAACTAAGGCACGGAGACGTTAAGTGGGTCACACATGCAGCAAATACCTTATTTAAGCAACTTTAAGAAAAGGCACCCCCCGCCCCTCCAGCTGCACACATCAAAAATACTCAGCACAGAAGCAGAGGAAGAGGGTTACACCCTCCATCAAGGCACTTTTTTCACAGCATGCATACTCACAGCAATGTAAACACCAACGCAGGCACACAGAGGAGCTCGTGTGCAGGTGGGCACCCCCGCAGGCACTTACTTGATCGATCTCCATCAACTTGGGGAAGGCCCCCGGCCATTCTATCGCCACCTTCACTATATCAGCAGGAGGGGGCATCGCGACGCTGCTGCGCTTCGGAGCCGGGAAAACTGGACACTAGGCACTGCGGAGAGCTTCCCTCATTCACACCTGCAGGGAGGAGGGAAAAAAAAAAAAGGAAAAGAAAAAGAAATCACGCAGCAGTTCAGCCGGGCCGGCAGCGCTGCCGTTTCCTTCCCGATGGTTTTGCCTGGCTGGGCAGGGGCACGGCTGTCTGCGCGCGGGGGGTATGTGCTCGCGCACGGGAATCACTCGTATTCCAGAAGCAAACACAGGACACGCTGCCACAGCGCTCTGCACAGCCAGACGCTCTGCTGGGAAGATGGCTGAAGCGCTGGAATGTACGGTGAATAATAGTCATGCATTAGATTTAAATAGAGAAACTATTTTTAAATACTATTGAACACCCCGGTGGGCACAAGCAACAAACTAGAGGAAGCTCCTGCTACAGTGTCAGTCACCAAGTCCCAGGGAACCCGACTGAATCGGAGAGGGCTGGAGCTCGGGTCTCCAGAAGAAGATTGCCCAGGAAGTTATGGCCAGGAAATACTGTTTCTTTTAACTATAGCAATGATCTTCTATGTGTTCACAAATAGATCACTGCACTATAGCAACCGGGATGTCAGGAAGAAGGCAGAACATACAGCAGTTTCCACATATACACACACATACTTCCTCACCTAGCTGATTCAGAGAAACCCGTATATAAATACTTCTTTTTTTTTTCTATGGCAAACCTCAGATGTGAATTCTCACGGATACAACATACATTTCGGGTGATGCAACCAGACAGCTACATAAAGAGTCGCAGTTCTGCACGAGCATTAGTATCAGCAGCATCTTACGTTAGGCAGCGCAGGCTGTGAATTTAGGGGAAGGAGAGGAAGGGAGCAGAGCCAAGTCCTCAAGTTCTGCAGAACGTAAGTTCTGTCTCTTCCTGCTCCTGCGAGTTTGTAACCTCGCAATGGTAGCAAGCGTTTTTCAGCAGAATGCAGACTGAGCTCCCCAGGGTCACCCTGCCCGCCTCGGGGCAGCAGGACCCTTGCCGGAGCAGCGAAGCTCTCCAGATCCCGCACGGAGCAGCCCATGTGCCCTCCTGCAGCCCCACGGCCCTGCTCGCTTTACCAAGCCCTCCACCCAGGGCCCTCCGTTCACCAGGCGTCCCGCCGAGACCCAACCAGGCGCCGTTACATGCGCCAAAACGAAAGGAGCCCTACACGTCCCCAGAGGGGCAGCCCCGCCGCTCTGCAGAAGAGAGAAGGAAGTGGTGACAGCAGGGCCACGTGTTGCGCCTGCACAGACGCCCTCCAAGAGGCCTGAGGAAAGATGCAAAGAGACAGAGCACGTCAGGCATCCACACACCACAAGCAAGTACAAAAAAAGAGGAGTCGCTGACCATCCTGAGCGGTGGCTTCATGGTCAGCTCAACCCAATCTAACCACAGGCTCCAGCTGCTTGCACTCACATCAGCCTGAGCAAACCATGAAGCCGCCTCTTTATCAAGAAACTGGGTACCCATGTCCCACTACCTATGGGTGGGTGTAAGCTCAGCCTTGAGAAACACGGTAAGAGCGGGGTCCACCGTGCTTGCCAGCGCCGCGATATTCCGTGGGGCGCTGCGAGCACGTCCCTACAGAGCATTTTATGAACTTCAGCCCTGCAGCGGCTGCTTCCCGCAGTGGCGGCGCGGATGCTGCCGGGCGCACGCGCCGCCGCAAAGCGGAGGGCAAGGCCCTGAAGAACAACCATGTGTTTAACTGGACCGCAGGCAATGCCCTGAAAGGCACAGGCACCCCATTAAAAAATGCACTGACACTTCCTACTTTGGTAGGCAAACAGAAACATTTGGAAGGCATTACAGAGACCAGGACTAAGCACAACCAAGACACACAAGAGGTTCAGAAGAGCCAGGAGCTGCCTTTGGCTGCAGCTTCCTATGGCAGCGTGCAGGGGTGACAGGCTCTGTGGTGCCTCCCCTACTGCCACCTCCCGCTCCCACCGGCTGCATCTCCCTCACGTGCAGCACGGTGAGACCCACCTCGGCCCCACCACCCCAGCAGAGCAGCCCCTGCTGCTGCCTCTCCTGCCTCGCTCAAGCCCAGTGGCCTGCGGGGCGGCGCAGGAGGCGGCAGCCAGGACTGCTGGCAGCAATGAGCTGCTAATCCACCTCGGCAGTAAAACGAAAGCGAGAGCTCAGCGCACGGGTCGGGGGTGGTTTACGGACCCTCCAGGGCGCTCTTCTCTCTCCGCTTTGCTGCCCCACTTGCAGCGAGGGTATTTCCCATCTCTGCAGCAGGAACAGCCCTTGGTTGCCAGCAGTTTCACGCACATCTGAAGGCTTTTTTGCATTGAACTGCAGTGCTTAAGCTGTGCTGGCTGACCCACCATGGGGCTGAAGGACAAGCGAGGAACCACCGGGAACAGGGACACTGGGAGCTGGCAGTCACCTGGACTAGCGGGTGCCATTTATTGGCCATAAATTAGGGAGAACAGCAGTTTCTGCCAGGCAGGCTCAGTTTAAGGTTGTCTCAGATGACTGAAGTCAACTGCTTTACTTTACACACACCTCCTTCCACATGCGTCTTTTTAATTCTTTTTTAATTAAAACTACACATATTACCTCTGTACTACATACAGAAAGAGACAGGAGGAAGTCCCCCAACAAGGCATACAGCAAGAGAGGCAACGGGAAGGTAACTCCCACCCCAGCACTGCCTCTAGGAGCTCAGCTAACTGAAACAGGCCGGGAACGACAGAGAAGCTTCAGCTCGCAACTGCTGACCAGGAGTGTGAAGCAAGAGCAGACCAGGCAGCAACACATCTGCAGAGAACTTCCACTATCGCCAGCTCATGTGGGCATTAACCCTCATTTTGCTTTGGTGAGCTGTGATGCATCTGAAAATCTCAGGCAGGAAGAAAGAAACGGCTTTAAGGACAAACAGTCAGTGAAAGTTGACTGAAGTTCATCGATTCAGCATCCCAATGCACGCTTCAAGAGAACTATGCCATAAAATTCAGACAACAATTTCAGTGTAAATTTTTAATATACACAGACTAGTATGAAAGATCTCCAATACATTCATCATTATATTTGCATGCATATAGTTTTATGAAAAGTAGTCAATCTTTAGGTAAGAGAGATGGATGTAGATCAACTTCTCCCATTGGGAGAAGATCAACTCTGACCCATCACAGTGTCACCTGAAGGCTGGGAAGGCTACACAACAGTCTCATGACTAGTTTCCTTTCTTTTTGCTTCTCAGTGGACAGATATCTAGCCAAATGTGCTCAGACTTGTTTTTCTGGCTTTTATCCTTATGAATGCAGAATCTAAAAGATAACTGGATTCCATCTACCTGTGAGGCAATGCCAATAAATAACACTTTTTTGAGGCCAAAACAGATGCTCAGTCATCATAATCAAATTATGATCTCACAGGGACTTCTGCAACCTCCACAGCTCGTCATTATGAATTACCTACTTATTGCTATGGTAGTGCAATGTGTTAAGCAGTGCCCCCAAGAAAGAAGGGACACCGTCCCTGGTGGGAAATGCTCCCAGTTTCATAAGGAGCTCTCGTGACAGGCAAGAATGAGAACAGAGTTCCACTGCTCTTTGTCGGGCTGGCAGCAAAGAGGCTATGGGCCTCACAAAAGGTCTGGTCATGCACTTTTATTGAGCATGCCTCTCTGCTCTCCTGAGGGGGCTGAGAAGCAGCCACATGCAGGAGCAACTGCTCATTTTAACCACGTTTATTCAGGGTAGACTTGGCAGGCTGTGCGCGCGAGTGCACGAAGGGAAGGAGGGCCCTGAGGAAAAGAAAGGGCCACTCTTATTTTCCTTAACACGCCTGCAGCAGAGACCTGCAGGACACAGAAGTAACTTCCACACTCAGCAGCTCAGTATTTTATAGCTTGCCAGGAAAACAACCAAACAAATCGCCACAAGCGAGCACCCTTTCTTCCTTCAATATGGCCTTCAAAACTATGACAGATTAGCCAGGTAAGCTGCAGATTCTGAAAGTTATTTTTATATCACATCCCCAATATTCCTTCATTTCAAGTACTCTGTGCAGCTTTTTCCAGTCATCTAAAATCACAGCAATTAACTCTCAGGTTAGAAATCAAAAGCTCCAATTTAATGCAAAAAAGCATCAACACAGCCACTCAGGCTGCTCCCAAACTACCTACCTAGCTCATGATTAATTCAGTACATGAGTCAGTAAAACTGTTGGTTTCCCCTTAAATATATAAATATCTATGCATTGCACAAGAAAAGCTGGGATTTGCATATGGAATTAGTTGTACCAGTCAAACACTCAATTTATTTCACAGTTCCACTGGCACTTTCCAAGCACTTAAATAACTAATACATAGAGCTACCAGAACACATCTCAAATAAATATATATGTATTATATACAATATGGCATTCACAACCATAGGAGACAAAAAGCAGAGGCCGCAATAAATTGTATGACTAGAAGTTACAGCCCTACACGCAAGCAGTAGCAGCACATTCTTTTACAGAGGAGGAGAAATACACGCCTGTCCGAACGCCAGGCCAGCCCATTCCAGAAGCAGGGCAGGTCAGGAAGGGAAGGGTTAAAAAGGAGCCCAACCTGGCAGGCAGTGCATCAGAGCAGGGCCACAGGAGGGGTCCAGCACACGCTGCTCCTGCCCGGCTTCTGGCAGGAGCTGCTCCCCTGGAGCTAGCCGCGCTCCGGCCTTTCCCAGGCAGCCTCGGCCGGAGTGGCCGCACGAGGGGCAGGAGGCAGCTGGTGGCTGTGCCGCGCGGGACCCACCGTCGGGAGCAGAGGACCCTGTCGCCTCCCAGGATGTCACGCCAGCGCCTCCCGTCAAAGCCCATCAGTGTCCTGGGCTGAGCTGCGTGATGCCCCAGCAAACAGAAACGAGGTGGCAAGTTCAGTTGAAAGGTCCCTCGGGGACTGCGTCTGATTAACAATTTTAGAAAGATAATCCCGCGCTAGATTAGTATCCCCAGGAGAGTTATTCTGGGCTCTGAGCTGCACGGGCGCCCGGGCGAGTCTGAGGAGCCGTCAGCGGCTCTGCCCTCTCCGGCGCTGGAGGAAAAAGCAACGCGCAGCAGCCAGGGGCTGGATGCAAACTCCTCATACATAAAAAGCCTTTCATGCTGCCTTCTTCTCTTTGTTATGTGCCCAACGTTATTTGCTCCTGAGCTAGACGGAAATCACAGAGACCCTGCAGACCAACGGCAATAAATCCACAGATGTTTTGCTGTAAATGTAAGGCAAAGTTCTGCAGGAGCCCTAAGAGGAGGATGTAGTAAACGAAGGGAAAAAGGGGCCTCTCCCCGATGAAGAAGGCATCTCCGAGTCCTCTATTCCCATCCAGGAGCCACCGGTGCTGCAGCTCAGCCCTTGCAGAGGCCTGACCCTGCACCACAGCCATGCACAGCTCAGAGCTGTTTCACACTGGCAGCCTTTCTTTGATGCCGAACCTGCAGCAGCGAATCCACACGGCACAATTAGCTTGGGAACACACCACTTGCTGCTAAAATAAAATGGGCTTGGGCTAGGCTTAAACATCCCACTGGCTCAAAAACAGGTGTTTTCAGGAATACAGAGGCAAAACGACTGTTTTGTCATCAGCTGATGCCACACTGAAAAGAATTATTATTTGTGTGGTTATTTATCAGACCAATTTTCACATGCCCATATCCTTTCTTCATAGCTTTACTAGAAGAATTTTACCTTTCCACAGGCTTGTTGCTCCATGGGAAGCTTCTTGTTGCTTCCATGGGAAGCATTCTAGATAGTTGGGGTTTCACTATTTTTGACAGGCTCACTCTAAAAACAAGCACTGTCCAAAACCAGAGAGGAAAAAAAGGCCTTTAACGCATACTTGAAAAGAAAAGGGAGAAGAAGCAAAACAGGATGCACTTGGTGTACAAGCAAGCAGATCATTTTGCTTCTACAGCACGCATTTAATACTCCAAAAATTCAGGTACTTATTTAATTTTTCTATGAGTTTCCTGATGAATTCTGTTGCTTCTTGAAAGATTATTTCTTCTACTAAGCAGTTTTTAGTAACACATATATAATCTAGAAAATGGAGAACTAAAAGCTTGGTTTTGGTTATTCAAGGTTCCTGAATTTCTGCGACAACTGGCAAAGAGACACTGCTCACATGGCTAAAGAGGCTGTCTTGCTTAAGAGGTTAATATTTAAGCTCTTCAAACTAGAGATGGAGAAAGCTCCCTGGTTTGAGAAAGCTCACCCAAGGATTCTGTTCCACAGAAAAGAAATGATTCAAACTTGATGGTCAAAAAGGTAGATTATACTTGTTTAGGACTGTATTTTTACATTGGTCTCTCCTCCAGATTGTTCTAAACTGAAACTAGCAGCACAAAATATCCTTAAAATTCAACTGAAAATAATTATCTTTGGGAGAAAGAAATAAAGAAAAAAAAAACCAATGTTAAATAAATGTTAAATATGATAAATCAATAAAAAGGGGTTTTTTTTTTTTCTTTTTTTTTTTTTTTTTTTTTTTAAGATTTTTAAATGCTTAAGCCAAGGACACTCCAAAGGGGTCTAAGGTAAGTGGAAATGGAGCTAAGTTGATTTGAGTCTAGTTCAAAATATGTCAAAGAGAAGAGAAAGTTGATCTTGAGCTCTGTAATTCAGGAAGGCAATTTTGAATTTACAAAAGGTCACAATACTTTCCAGTAGAAGCATGATCTGGCTCTAGCACTTGGGATTTTCCTGGCATTTGGATAAAAAAGGGAGTGAAAAGGAGTACGTAGAAGAGCTTCAGGATGATAATACTTTACTGCTTCGTTTCGTCAGAGGCCGCAGATCAAAACAAGGATGACTGGCTGTATCCCGAAGGGGACAACAGATATAGGAGGGTAAGCTCAAGGTTGGGAAAAGGCCAGAGGCAACATTAAGAATGTAAAAAAGGAAAGAGGACTTTTTACCCTATCGACACCTACAACACATACAGAGAAACTAACAGTGCAGTCAGGAAGTTAGCAGTCAGAATAGAGGAAGGAGGGCAACAGAGATGCATGAATGATAAAGGAAACACCCAAGTTAGCTGACAGCACACAGACAGGATGTCTAAGCCTGAAATAAACAGCAAGAGTTTCTAAAGAAACCATCCTGCAAAGAGAAGCATTGTGGAGAGGAGACACACGTGGATCCCTCACAGTGAAAAAGCAGAAGCAGATGCCCATGGTCACACTCGTAAGAAGTAAAAGACAAAAGAAAGACTATTTACCATTTACAAGCCTAATGAAAGCACAGAAGTTTTTAAAACACCAGCTTTGTCCTTCAGGCACCAACACTGTTCTTGGGAGAAAAAAAATAAAAGCAAAAAAAACAAGGGGAAAAGTGGAGGACCATCAACGCTCTTGCAGGAGAAAGCAGTTGTATAGAGGGGCTCCTACCCACGCTGCCAGGACTTCATGCAGTGATTAACTCCATTTCAGGTATGTGCAGAGATGCTAACAAAGCCCACGCGGGTACAGCCAAACCCCAGACACAACTCCTGAACACCTGCCAATCCTGCCCACTGCTTCACTGCCCTGTCGGGTACCCATCACCGCGGGCACCTGCAGGCCTGGATGGAGTCCCTGTTTTCCAAACATGTCCTGCTCAGGTATCACCTCCCTCTCCATGATGGCATCCAGTGCTGGGTGCTGCCATCTGTAATAGGAGTGCTGCAGAGACCTGAGTAATCCTCCTAACTATTCAATAAGTTTAACCCTAGGATTACAGAAGACGTTTGCCTGTCTATGGAAAGACACAGGGTATTTTGTGGGGCTTGGGGGAATTCCGGAACCCGTGGAAAGCAGAAATAACTTAACAAGATAACATCAGTGCCAATGCTCTGCTCGCCCAACCCATTTCAAGGGATGTTGTGCCCTGAGTAAACAATTGGGTAAACTGCATTAAATGTACCTGCAATTGTAACAGGAGATTTGGGCAGATTAACAAGGGGCTATCCCTTGCTTTTATCTCCAATGCAAAGCCATGAACACACTGAGGTACCGACTGTCAGCACTTCTGAAGCCTAACCACCCATGCTCAATATTGCACATCTTCTATAACCAAATGTGTACACCATGAGCAAAAAGAGCTCATTTTGCAGCAAGCTGCCTTTTATGCCATAGAAAGAATATCTAAACAGCTTATAATGGATAGCAGTTACAACCTGGGAAAAATACTCTGTGCCCCCTTCCTAGGTGGCATCCCAGAGCTTCGAAAGAGCTCCCAGTCTTCAATAACCTGGACTTAACTTTTAAAGATCAGGTTGAAGCTCTACTCCTGACTGGTCAAGTAATATAAATTACGTTAATATTACCCTCTAATATGGCACATACTAATACCCTCACCCCACACTTCTACTGTGGGCTTTATCCAACACAACACAGGGAAGGAGAGGAGAGCGATACAAGCACATCACCTATTGACTACTTGGAGTCATCAGCTCTAGAGACTCACGCTGTTTCAGCAGTGGACAGTCACTGAGGAGAACACTTCCTTTTCTGCAGGGGATTTGTTCACTCCTGTATTACAACCACATATAAATGTAAACCTCCTCTGAGTCCGATTTATGTTACAACAGTGGGCCGTGAAAAACGGGTGAGAGAAAAGCCACTGATTTAGTTATGGCAACTAAATAGAGAGATGCTACCTACTCTTCTCTTTTACTACCAGAAGAAAAAAAAAAAAGTGGAAATACTTTACAGAAGAGGTAAGATTTGTCATCTTGAATGTGACTCATGAAAAAGTCCTGGTCAAATTAGTACACATGGTTACTTCACTGCTCAGATAATAAATCATCATCAATTATAAGGCCACATATACAGTATACATATATATGACCTGCTCTGCCAAAAATCTAATTTCAGTCTTATTAGCAACTATAATTATGAATGTTCTCAAAGATCCCTCAAATCTCTGCAACTAATACTCACTGACAAGAGCTGATGATGGCAGAGCTATGTTTCCCCGTTTCCCTGTATCCATGTTCTGGTTGAAGCTCCTGCTCCAGCATCTCTGGAACATGCACAGCTATGCCAAGAACGAGCAAAACACTCTCTGCTTCCAAACTGGCTGATCAGCAAACCAAGTGCTTAACCCTCCCACAACACATGCATGCGGGCAACGCATGCGGTGCTGTCTGCACGCCGAGGACTAAATCGTGCCAGCCACATCATTCTGCAACACAACGCATGGCAGTTGCCTCCTCAGAAGCCAGAACATTGACTGTCACTGATTGCTACTGTAAATCCATCAGCTTGTATCAAAACACCCATTCAAGCTGAACCAGTGATTGCTGAGCGCTGCTGTTGTGTATTATCAGAAGAATAAATGGGAAGCTTCAAATATTTAAACAGTCTCTTGATTCTCACTAGGAGTTATTGCCAGATTATTTGCCTGCAGAGCATTTATAAATGCCAGCTATAGGACATGAAGAGCCTGGCTGCAACCAAGATAAACAACATGGTGCTTGGCTGTGTAATAACAAGTATACCTCTAATTTACTATATAAAAGGAAATGAAGCCTCACAAATGTTATGTTAAAAACACTGTAATATATACAGGGTCAACATCTTTAGGTTGCCTGCTAAACTGAAATCTTTCTCCTCCAGAAACCTCAGGCTTACTGGTTTATTCCATGGAAGGTCTAGTTCTTCCGCAGTCCATCTCCTGTCTCACAGTCTCCCGTGAGAGGGCCATGCTTGGCTTCCTCCTCTCCAGCAGCAGCACCGGTATCTGCAGGGCAGTTCACAGAGACAGATCCATCCAAGAAACTAGCTCAAAGCAAAGCCAGAGCCACAGTTTTAGCCCGATCGACTCCTTGCATTAGTTCACTGTCATCTTCACATCAGGACTATCACAAGAAAGGAATAGGGACAGGAAGCAAAGCAGGAATGAAACCTGCTTGTCTCAAGCTGTCATAGAAGCAGACCCTGAGCCTAAATAGGGTTTTTCACCTGCGCAAAGTTCATGGCACATAGCTGAGCAGCTGAGCTGCAATTCAGTAGACAAAAATGATGTTAAAATATGCAATTACCACTCAGTATAGTATGTTTCATTAATTCAATGAGCTTGAGCTCCTTTTTAATTATAACAGTCCATAAAAAAAAAAAAAAAAGATTAAAGTGTTAAAGTGTTTGGATAAAATCCAAGCACATATTTAGTGCTCTGATGGTTGCTTGAGTTTGTATTTTCAGAACGATTAAATAACATTCCCTCATAAAGTCCCCTGCAAGAGTAGCCACTGTTTATCATTCTTGTTTTCTGACTGTAGTCCTCACAAATTAAATTTTGCTGCTGCTTTGTGGGTGAGCAGGGTAGAAGGCTGAAAAATCACCAATCAAATAACCATCTAGTTCAGTTTGACACAGCTCAAGCATTTTCAGATAAAGTTACCTGACCAAGTAGAGAATATTGAACCTCCTAAAGACTAATACCCAGCTGAAAGGGAATACATTTTTGTGAAATGGCAACACAGAGCAAGCTCAAAACAGTAACTGTGTGCCACTTTTCACCTGCTTTCAATAGCCATTTAGCATCAGGAGATCACTAATATTCAAATAATCTATGTGCTTGAGCCACTAATCTCTTTTAAACAGATTAAGTCCTCTTTCCATTCTTCAATAAAGAATTCTACACTATTAACAAGTTTAAAATACACTTTTACAGGTTTGGCAGCATAGGGACAATAGCAAATAAACAGCCTAAGCCTCCTCTCTTTTTTATTCAGTGTTAAGCAACATTCACAGGTCATAGAACGAAAGTGTTTCCTATTACAGCCTCTTGTCCCCACAGCAGATTCTACCCTTTGGTCTATCAAGACTTTTAAATGATCCCACAGATGGATGTGACCTCCCTATACCTTGTTTTGAAGATCACTCCATCATCTCAGGCTCACAAAGACACAATCTCCGCAACACAGAGCTCCCAGCTGCTTCTTCCCGAGCCAACACGTCCAAAAGGACAGTGCACCTGAGAGATGAAGCAATGAATGTTCCTGTGGTTTCTTTACATATGCCATTCACCATACTTGGAAGAAGTTCACCTAGTCACAACATTTCCACAAGCTCTATAGTCGAGATTTTACTTTGGTACTGAATTTGATGGATTTCAGACACACCTCTTGCCTTGAGGGTCTCACCTGGTATCCCAAAGACAGGCTAAGCATGGAAAGAAATAACAACATCAACTCCACGTCAGGCAGAAGGTCTGACTTGAAGGGAATTCTCAAGGAGCAGGATCCAGCTGCCAGCAGGCCCAACATGCTGCAGAAATACCCAGAGGCTACTGACACCGTTTAAACGTGAGAGAAAAAGGTGCTCCTGCACTTGCAAAACAACCTCCTGAGAGGCAGGGCCTCCATAATCCTTTTGATCCCTAGCATTACTGAAGGAACAATCTTACCAATTCATTAATACCTAATGCAAGATGCAGTAGAGAAAAAATAATAAATTGAAAAAGCAACAGCAAATAGACCTCATATCTACCAAGTTTCTTTTCCCCACAGCACTCCCCACACAAGCTCCCTATCACACATAGCAACTACATTGCTAAATGACCAGAAAGTCTGCTCCAGAGACAAGGACGTTAAGCTTGGGACCAAGAACACTTGTGTTTAATTTTCCTTTGCTCAAAGGCTTTATGTGTGGCCACGTGTTTGCCCTTTGGCCTTCCGGGCCTCCAAGGCCCACGTCTAAAACGGGCCATTCCCCTCGCTCGGAGCAGCACGGCTTTCACAGGAATATATGTATCTAAATTAGCCTGACAGATCCCCCACAATGGGCGGCCTGTTTGCTTATTCATGGGCTTGGGCAGAGCTCTTGCTGAAACCTCCTCTACTTTAACCTATGCACTCCTGGAGGTGCTGGAAGCAGAGCCCAGCCGGTCTCCCTAGTTCTTGCTACTGCCCTTAACTTGAATGAGACACCTGCCATTAAAAGACAGCAGTAGAAGTGGAGGATGCTGCTCTGAGTCTGTAGGAAACAGTCTGTGCTGTTTTTAACAGTGCGGAGTTACTCATCAGATGGGGCTTCTCACGGGAATAGCGGGTACATACTTTGGGATGGGACAAAAGAAGATAAATTATTTTATAGATAATTTATTGGCCAGTGCTTTCTAATTGCCTTACTCTGACAAATTACAAGTTTCACTCCTACCACAAAATAATATATACGTTTGCAGGCAGATTATGCCTGCCTATTAAATTAGCAAGGGAGACTGATCTCCCAAGCAAAACAGAAGCAACATCGTCACACTCATTTAAGGCAAGGCTGAGAAGGCACAAAGGGAATACTATAGGGAGCAAGTCCAAACTCTCTCATTTCCATTTTCCTTTACACATAAAGCTGGTTTTCCTCACCTTAAGAGTCCCTGGGGCACGGGCAAATGCGTGAGGAGCCAATCAGAACGGAAATACTCTGAAACAGTCCACGGAGCAACTATTGCTCGTCCCTCCGCTACAGTCTTCGCTCCATTTAGGCTTTTGTCATTTAACGCAGCTCCCTCTGCAAGGCACTGCATGCTTCTGTTTTGGAGTCCAGAAAGCCTCCGCTGCCCTCAGTTTAGAGAACGTCTGTTTAGAAAAAGTTCTTCAGTTCAGTCATTCCTGGCAACTGCCTCATTTTCAGCATGTAATGGCAGGAAGACACAACTGCCCTGTGACCATTACCTCCCTAGCCCAAAATTAATTAATTAATGCACTGCTGCTGACTTCTCCCACCCTTTTGCTTTTAGTCATTTTACTCCTGTAGTGGCAATTTTTTTTTTTTCTTAGGACAGATATGATGATGTGATGAGGAAACGCACACCTCTTGCTTTGAGGACGTATAATATGACAACTACAAGGTGAAAATCCTACAGCTATGAAGGATCTCAGTGTTGTTACGCTACAAGTTTATGGGAAAAATATTCAAAGTGTCTTACAAGGAACTCCTTCACGTCTAGCAAAGCTGATCAACTCTCAGTAAACTCAAGAGTTGCCTCTTCTACCACATTCTTTCTTAACTGGCACTGTAAGCCTGGTTTACTAACCTATCTTCTCTCAGAAAAGGACTAACAAGGCCAAACAAGGCACCAGCTAAGCCTACCTCTACTAGGCATTGCTGTTTTCTGTTAAAGGAAACCCAACTAGGCCTAAGCTCAGGAGGTGCTGAGGCGGCTTTCCCTTTGGGCAGCTCCATGTTTAATGATGGATGCAGCCAGGCTCTTAGCTTGTGTCTGGGAAGGGCAGGCTGCAGGTCTCTCCTGTCAGCGGCATCCTCCCAAATTTCCATTTTCAGGTTTGCAAAAATATATTATGCTTCTATACAGAGGACCGAGCTAGTAGTGATACCGAAAGTTACTTAAGCATTTAAGATTAAATCTCATACAAAGTATGCTTTGACCTGAATCTGCTTTTAGTTTTTTTCAGTTATTATGTACAAAAAGTTACTGGAGGCAAAAAGTCATTTCCATTTAAGATGTTACTTTTGCCTTTGTATGACTTTAAATGATGACAGTTTTAAAACCCACCAGAGTAAGCGGGGATTAGACTTCAATGTGCTTTAAGTGCTTTTACTATATAAAATTTTCACAAGACTAGCTCTTAAAGTAGCAACTGTGAAGAGTTTCACTGTGTTCTTTTTAACAAAGATGAAGAGAAAAATGAGACATTGATTCTTATAAAAATTCTAATAATAATATTCACCTTTAGCCTATGCTATACAACTTTTCTCACTTAACTTTTAGCTACTTTTTTCTTTTTTCTTTTTTTTTTTTTACTGATAGTGTCTTAGTTTCCTTTTCAAGTCTTTATTTAACACCCTTGAAGAGATTCACACACACACACACACACACACATACACACGCGCGTGCACGCCTTCCCTCAGGTGGATGTTTTCTGCCAACTCCTGTTGAGCTTAAGCACATCCTAGCATTACTTTGGATGCTGAGATCCAGGAGGAACGTTTCATCTCCCCCAAAACAATCTCTGTGCCCCTCTGAGGCTTTTAAAGCACATAGGAGCAAAACTTCCCTAGCAAATTGGGAATTTCAGAAGTGCACATTATTTCATCTTTTTTTTTTTTCATGTTGAACACCCTCTGCTCTGCAGAAGCCAATTACCGGAGCTTTCAAGAAGGTTAAAAGTTCAAAAGGAAAGCTGCTTTCTTCCTTTAGCAACCTCCTTCAGCCATTTTGATCAGAAGAAGCCAAAGAGCAAGCACAAGTGCACGTATTGCAGCAGAGGGGATGGAGGTGGAGGTTGTAAAGAGCGGGCTGGGTTTCAGTCTTTTAGTTATGATTTATGACTCCTTTTCCAGCAGGTTCAGATTCTGGGCACACAGGCCCAAACGGGAACCGTTAGCAAGGAGGAAAAATAGTTTCCTGATGTCTTTCTCCCCACACATTTAGCAGACAGCCCCCAAAGCACAAGCTACCCTGAATCCTCTGGGGGAAATTGTGTCCCAGATGCATACTGCGGCGCAGGCGGCACTTTATGAATTCTGCCTCGCTCTCAGGCTTGTAGGCTTACTATGCTTTTCCCCAAATTGCCTTCCTGCAGCCACATCTAAGTCAAACAAGCAAAAGTAAATGTATCCTCAAGTCAACATTTCACAGTTGTTTTTTTTCTTTTTCCTTTTCTTGGTTTGTTTTTACACTATCTTTGCACATGATCATAAACACCAAATACACACAGAACGTTATCCTGCATTAGAAAATTCATTCTAATGAAATTACACTCTAACCCCAAAAGGAAATGCTTACAGATCAGTAATGAAGGGGCTGATTCATATCCCCAAGCAGTGAACAATGTACACTAAGAAAGATTTCAGATTTACCCCTTATTAAAAACAAAATCACATGCCTGACCTCTAAGCCACTTGGATTTATTGTTTTTGCTTTTCAAGATTACTAAAGTAATCTGGAACAGAGGAGTTAGAAGAAAACAATTTATCATGAAAGCCCTATATTCCAAGTATTAGAAGAGCCATCAATCTTTCCTCCTCTCCCCAAAACATATATTCATAATTTTGAAGGACCAGATGGGAGTTCCAGTTCGAAAGCAGCAGAAGGAGCCTGTTGCACAAAACAAAATATTGCATCCTAAATGTAGCAGCCTCTGCTACTGTACATGGAGATCTGCTGGTCATCTGTGAGTCTACAGAACGCCAAATGCACTTGAAAAATATTAAAACAACAGGAAAAAAAGGATATGTTCTTCAAAAAAAAGTCAGAAACCTTAACTGCTCAGTTCTGTCTATGGTAAGTTCTCAAACCAAGCAACGACAGTGGTTTACACTGTGATACCTGACGGTCCTAACACGGTTCCTACCTTACAATCTTTTCCTGGAACGTAAATCTGGATTAAAGTCCTTTTCACTGCAGCCCATTCCAGCAGACATTTGCGCTGCTTTTCCAAAGTGCGTCACATTTTCCACTGTGCGCTTGGGAAACTCCTCGGGCTGTAACAGCGCATGGGATGTTGCAGGTCAGGATAGAAATACGCTGTCTGAACTAGAGCTTTGGGCGGGAGGGCACCTTGCACACGCTCTCCCTGTTATTACTCAGCATCTTCTTGCTCCAGGCCCACACACTTGAGGCTCTGTGAGATTAGCAAGGCTTCCATCCAGCCTTAACATGGCCAGAGCTGACCCTTGTCCTTACAGACCTAGAGAGGGAACTCACTGCCCCCAACAACTTTATAGGATGCTGGCAAACAAGGGACAGCTGTGAACAAATTTAACTGGCCCACCACTGCTCGTGTCCTTCCTCGTGCACCACCTGTGCACCCAGCAGCGGTCTGAACTCTGCAGGCTGCAGGATATTTGGAACAAATAAAACTGTTTGGTCAAATGGCAGCAAAACACATTTTCCCACAGTTGATGGGACTAGTTACCGTTACCTGCCACACAGTTTGCAGTCCCCTGTTCTAGACACCATCCTAACGTCTGTTGAGGGGCCACAAACTGTTCTAACATTTCAAATATGCCAGAGGAAAACTACCATTTCACAGGACTACCTTTGTGAGATAGATCTGATCCGTGACTACGTGACTGCCCTGTGCAAGGTACCCAAAGCATTAGTATTCCCAGTGTTAGGGCAGTACTTCCATACAAGGCAAGAGCCTTATCCATACTTCAAAACTAACTAAACCCACAAGAGTGGCATTCACAAATCTCCCATCCTCTTTAGGGAAAGCCTTTATATGGCACTTGGCTGGATCCGAGCTTAGTCAAGGCGCACAACACACTTGCATGCACAAGATTATGCTTTTCTTTGCAGTATGCATTTACTTTTGCAGTATGCTTTAATTTGCATACTGCAAAAACATTTAATCTGGTTTCTTTTCAGACGCGGTCCTAGAAATATGCAATGTAGATTATCGGTCGCTTACCTGAGCCCATAACCAGGGTGTCATGACGCCTGGACTGATTTATGAACCCCCACGCCGGCTCAGGAGGTGTTTATATGGTTTCATTAAAGTGTTTTTAGAGGCCATACGAGAATATATTGTGCATTAGTACATATACATGCATTTAAAGCACATCTACATATAAATACAAACAAATGCACACATCATGGATCCATCTCATTCACGCAGCCTCAATCAGCCCATTTCAGCTTACTCCTTATAAAGTTAGAAAACAAACATGAAACCCCTACTTACAATGCTGACTAGCAATAACATCACTTTGAATAGGAGCTCTAAAAGATCTACTGGGAAGTCCTGTACCTACCAGGGCAAATCCTTAGCTCTTCCAAAATGAGGTCATTTCATTAGCTGACTAGATGGCTCCTTTTTTTCCTAAACATTGGTTATATACTGCTATTTTCACAAATGTTTTATTTTAAAGTGGAGTAGAAGACAATCTGAACAGTCACCTCAAGACCAAAAACCAAACCAAAAACCCAGCTACCTCACTTTCTCATGCTCTTCAACTACAACAAGTTGCTCAGGTGAGAGATTGCAACAGAGACAGCCTCTCTAAAGCTGTGCTGCTGCAGCCTGCCTGCTCTGGCACTTAGCTCCACAGTGAACCAGCCAAGGAAGTAAACTGGCAGAAAACTAAGTGGAGGGAAAGGAGTGAGACCTTTTCTGCCAGGTCAGCTCTTGGAAACTACTCATGGGGAGGCACAAATGGACGCAGTGCTAGCAAAGCATCTGGACTGGTGCAGTACTGGCTCATTTCGGTCTAGGTTTCTGCTGTGCCTATTCAGAAATGGAGCAGACTCCTTGCAGCTCCAGGTAAAGCTCCAGACTTGATGAATTCTCCCTCAGGAACTCAAGCAACAAAGCAGAGAGATAAGAGTGCTGGAAGCGATCGAAGCTCTGCCTCCCCTAAGCCTGCTGGCTGGAAAATCAAAGGAATGTCCAAGAACCCTAAGGGTGTCCGGGCAAGTTTAAGATGTAAAAACCAGTGAAAGCAGTTGACAAACCATGAACTTCCGAGCCCCACTCTTGTTTGGGAAAGGAGCCACCTTCGTTTCACAAGGATGAAGCCCCCATCAGCATTTGCAGCAGTACGCACTTCTAGTTTTCCTATTTTAGATCTGTTTTCATTCAGACTTTCCACATGGTAATCCTAGCAGAGCAATTACTATGCAATACTTTCAGCATCAAATTAGAGAGGCCTAATTTGTGGCCACAGCTGTGGCCTGTTATCTGTACTTCATCATTCCAATTCAGCACAACATCAGCTCCACAAGTCTTCCAACTCGTGCATACCTCTACACCACAACAGCAATTAATTTGGCTCCGGCAGCCTATACCATAAAAATGAAACAGTAACACACCGCAATCTGAAAATAAAACAAATTCAGCCCTCACCAACCTCTCCATAATTTAACAAAAAACTCTGCAACTTCAGCATTTAAGGAGCTGGACTTTTGTTAGAAATTATTTTTAATCATGTACTTACTGCTAAAGGAGACTGATAAATCTGAAGCAGTAATTTCAGATTAGTACCTAAATCACACTCCTAGCTAAAAAGATTTACAGTAACTTAAAGTTTTTATCCTATGGTAAAAAAGTACAAATAAACCTTACTGTATTACTGCATTATTTGTTTTCATTTACCTAGATATATTTTTTTTCTCAAATACATGCCTGCCCAGTAACAACTTCTGCAAAAGTTACTCTGGACCAAAAAAAAAACTCACAGAACTAATCCATCACAAAGAATTTAAGATTAAATGACAGCTTCAAAGACAATTCAATCTAAGAAATATCATTGTATTTCTGGGTAAGGGTTCATTTCATAATGCCTTCATTAGGTGAGCCTTGAATGGCTTATTTAAATTTTTTCTTTACTACACAGTAATTTGCTTCTCATATTAAAAAAAGAAATTACTCTTTAGTTTCATTCTCAAAAAAAAAAGGTCAGCAGCTTTTGCAACTTCACACAATTAAAAAAAAAGTTGAAATACCACTTCCCAGTTTCATCACGAACAGAAACTTCAAAGTAAGGACAGTTTTAGATTTGAAATGAACAGTTTTAAGCAAAAGGAAAATTCACATTAAAGCCACCCGCTGCTTTATTTGACCTTTTAGTCCCTAAACTGACTCAGCTCCATTTTCCCTTCTTGGAAGCAAGCATGTGTAGCTCCCATAGGTTTACTTATACTCCATATAGAACATCAGAAAAAACAAGAGTCCAGTATTCCCTTAACAATAAGACTAGCACACCCCTAGCCAGGCGTCTCAGGAGGAACACGCTGTTCCCCAAATTGCATTTCATTAAATAGTTAAACATGCCTTGCATGTGACACACACCACTCCAGGAGCTCAATGACTTGAAAGCCACCTCAGAACAGTGGCCCTGCAATAGGAAAGAGCCTGGCGGCCGCACACACAGCTCCCTAAAGCCGGCACGTGAACGCGAGGGCAGCCGGCACCCGGACCCAGCAACGGCCTGAGGGCCTCCAGCGTGAGACGGGGCGGCTGAGAGGCTCTGAGCCCACACGTAGGCCTAGCAGGGGGAATCTCTTGGCAGGGGCTGCTGCACTGTAGTGTGGCCCAGATTGGTGGCGAGCAACGAAGGCACCAATCCCCTGTGCGTGGCCTTCACTCTCTATCACACCATTGACTGGCCCATTGACTTTCAAAGTTCTCTCTTGATACTTGAGGACACTAAGAATTCATCACCATCTGTGGAAGCACTTTCTCTGCACATGACACTGGACTGAAGAACCAGAGACTACCACTGCATTAGGGCAGCTCAAAAACTTTCCCCCTAGGAAGCCATGAACCTACTTTTCATTTCTTCCCTCTACCTGCAAAAAAGATAATCTAGTTACCTTCCACTTTTTTCTAGTTTGGACTCCTTAAAACATAACAACAAAAACTACCTGAAAAATCTCCAGCATCCATCTGGAAATACAAAGTTAACACATGCAGTACCTAAAAGGCACACTCTGCTTCAGAGCCTGGGGGCAGGACTCCAAACGGATAGAACTACGACCTCCAAGAATTCTGCAGAGGTTTAATTAAACACAGAAGCAGCAAGGCTGGAAAGAGTGTGCATCTCCAAGACCTCAGCAATGTTCAGAATGGCTCCTGCAAGTTTTCCTTCCTTTTCCAATGAACTGTGCAAGCCTTTTTAGACTTATGCTTTTTAGACTTTTGTCTTTTCTTTCATCCTGCTATGAAGATAGAGACATACTATAAAGGTTACTAGCCACAAGGTTAGCTGCCCCCCACATTTAACCATCACTGAAGAGCTACCTTTCTCATTGGCCACACATTTGCTTCCCTGCTAAGGTGACTATTTAATCTTGCTTCTTAGAAAAATATAAAGATGGTCTTGCATAGTCATTTTAAACAAATACTTCTAATTGCACACTCATGCACTACAACAAATTCACATTAAATTAAAATTAAGCGAATTAAAGCAAAGCAGCAAAATGCAAAACAGAAATGGCCTTTTACCAATAGCAAGGGGAAAAAGGAGGAAAAAGAAAAGATAGCCAAAGACATCCAACCTTTCTCACAAAGTTGTTGCAGTCGCTGATCTCCCAAGGGAGGCCCTATTAATCATCTCCCAAAAATGAGCTAACAAGCTAAAATTTCTAGCTTTAAGAGCAAAAATCCAAGAGTAAGAGATAACGGTTTTATTTCACGTTATAAAAGCAT
Source organism: Rhynchotus rufescens (assembly GCA_032273925.1). Taxonomy (NCBI): domain Eukaryota; kingdom Metazoa; phylum Chordata; class Aves; order Tinamiformes; family Tinamidae; genus Rhynchotus; species Rhynchotus rufescens. Next base: position 23,675 of record JAVCKT010017609.1, read on the forward strand.
CTCCATGTTTAGTGGCACATATACTGCTCGCTGCTGACAACTTTCGTGCTTCCTTGGCATGCCCTTTACTCTGCAAACACCAGCCATGCTGTGCTGTCAGATGTTGGGATTCCTATCTAAGTAAGTTCAAGGCATGTGTTCTCAAACTTGCATCTAACTTGGAAGTCTGGTTCTCACACTTCATGACTGAAAACAGTTTTTGCAACTGAAAACATTTACCTTCTCCAGCTATACCAATTAGACTAAAGAGAGTTATTACCTCCAGGAGGAAACCTTCCTAATGCGGTCATTTTGCTTCATGAGCGCAGGCTTTTAGAATACCTTCAAGAGTTGGTATTTGCAATAAAGCAACAGGAGCTGGGAAGCACTGTTCACTTCCAGTGATCTCAACATACTTCAGAAAGATGTTCAGAAGCTTCCCAGGCTACATGCTACCAATATATTCTATTATGCTTGCAAACAAATACCATCAATTAGGTCCATACAAGTTCTTTAGTATTTTTAAGGGTCTGTACTCACTGCTGCAATAAAATGGCCACATTGTACATTGCCCCAGTTACTCCTTTCCACAAAATCACCGATTCAAGACAGTTCCCCATTTAAGCTTGGGTTAACCTGGCCAGTTGTGGGGCAGAGGATCAGGGTACAGACTACACATCAAGTAGAGTTGTCTTGGTTTGACAATCTACTGATACCATACAGGTGCTACTGGCAATCAGGGATGAAGGCAACACTTGTGCAAATACTCACTAACCTGCATGCAGCTTTGCGATGTGGCAGCCAACGCGTTCATGCCTGGGTAGATCCAGGCACGTATTATCCACAGAAATGCAGCTGAAAAGATCTTTCCCAAGATCATGCAGAAAGTTGCTATCACAGCTAGAAGAGGACATACAAAGGAAGTTTCTTTGCCACTGGTGCAATACAGCAAGTAGTGCAGCAATCAGGGAGAGGCAAAAGACAGCCACATAACTACTGAGATGTGCAAAGTCTTTATTTCTTTAAGATATTGAAGAGATTCTGGAGATGACTAAGATTTTTATTCATGAAAAACCAACCCCAAATAACTCCAAGAACATTCAGCGTAGGAGGTTCTCTTGCAAAAATTAAATAGCAATTGTGATGAAATAGTATCTTGTGTTGAGCTACCCAAGAATTTACATTTTGCTCAGGCTCTTACGTAACTGCACATAACCAGGGGATACTGGCCTCAGGGGATACTGGCCAATTTGTTATCTCAAGCTGTAAAGCTATTTAAAAACAGTGAAGGGAAAGGAGCAATAGGAAGGATAACTTTAAAAACAACCTTGGATAGAATTTACATTTCAGAGCAATAGATCTCACCTCCGCTTGACCTCAGCCGCAAGCTGCACAGAGCAAGTATTTGCAATATTGTGCATAATGCTGCCGAAGTACAGATCATTTTGGATCCGCTTGTACTCAAACAGAATATCAGTGACTTACCTGTACTCACAGGAGATGCCTTATGATTTAAAACCTGGTGCCTCAAAAGTATTGCCAGGAGATGAGAAGCTATAAATACATCATTTTATATATATATATTATTGAAACTCTAGAAAATGTATTTTTATATATAGATATATATATATTTATAATATACATCTTCTTCTTTCCCTTTACCTTTCCTATATTCATTAAATGTAATTTTAGTAGTTTTAGTAGGCAGAGTTAGCTCCTTCCTTTCAGGTACTCCACGTGAACATCAGCATATCAACAGTTAATGGAATGTATTTTAAAAATATTCATTTCCAAAGCTGCTGATAACATTGAGAAACTAAAAAATAAAAACAAGAATAGTCCTCAAAAGTTGTTCCACATACTACATAAGTAAAGCAGCAAGTTTTTAAGGGGCCTAACATTAACACCTAATTACTGTCTTTTATGCATTCAGTGTGGGCCTGAGGGAATGAATACTACTTATCTGTTGTCATATTGTCATAAATCCAAAAGGAAAAGGCAACCACAACCCTGATTTCTTTTTTTAAAATGTATAGAATCAATTCTCCCACTCAAATGCCTTTTGCTTAGCATTAAAGTACCACATTTGTTCAGTTAAAGCGATCAAACAGCATCTAAGCCCATCAGTTTAGGACAATGGGCTATTTATGCTTCAAGTCACATGTAGCACACATCAAACCAAGCGTCAGAGGCGCCAGGCATTTAAATGCATGTTTGACATACTTGCTGCAACTCCGTATGCTTCACTTCTCAATGGAGTTGTGGGTGGGAGGGGAAAAGGTTGGTTTATTATGGATTTCATTGTAAAGGCATGGCTTGGCAGTTCACAGCCTCAGAGGGTGCAACTGCTGCTAGATGCTGCCTTGCACAGGGAGAGGACGTGCCAGAAATCGCCACTCTGAATATTCAGGGGGAGCACTTACAATCCCTGTCTGTCTACCCATTTAGCATTATACAGCCCTCGGACTGCAATGCCAGCATGAGTAATTTCTCATAAAACTCTTTCAAGCCATTTATCCTCGTGTGCGCACAACAACATTTACTATTCTCAAGTACCGCATGTGCCTGGATTTATATCGAGCCTTGACAACGAAGCAAAGACAGTGTGTTTTGGAAGGGCCCAAACGGCTGCTGCCAATCTACAAACCAAGCCTACAGCATTAGTCTCTGGTCAGCCAAAGGAAGGTTTTGCTCAGGTTTTGTCTCCACTTCTGTAAGGGGAAAAAGGCTCACTTTTGACACATGTTGATGTTTGCTTACTTGCATAAGGTAAAGCTCTATTTCATCTAAATAAACTAAAACACATCCAGCAAAAGAAAGATACAGAAGCCTGAACTCTGCTTTGCACCAAAAGGTGCTTTCTGTGCCATAATTTGGAAGAAAAATAACTATACTCATGATTGAGGTTACGAGAGCTCAGGCATTTTCCCCAAGGCCACCCTCATCTCTGTGCTGCTAAACAAAATCAAAGACGTATTTTTAGACTTTCATTTTGATGCTAATCAAATACCTCCCCCCCAAATGTTCAGCATTTCTAATATGGAGAGTTCTCAGGTCCTCCTAGAGCCCATGTCGTTATCACCCATTTACTAACAGGGGAACAAAGAGGGAGCTCAACTTGGGAGGATGAGTAAATCGAGAGGCAGAGTTGGTCAACCTGAGGAAGTTACTACACCAAAAACCAAACCAGGAGCTTACACTGCACTGGCCAACCTCTCCTCCTGCTTGTGTGAACTTGTGCTATAGCTTGCGTACAATAAAATACTGAAAGTAAAGCACAAATAAATCTGACTGGAAGCAGATTAGAGCAAATTAAGGATACTTAAATTTTACTTGAGTGCCTCTAAAAGAGTTTAATATAATTTTATTAATGTACTTAACTGCGAAAATAAATAAAGTAAATCAAACTACTTAAATACTGCTTAAAAGCTCTTTAACACAAGTACAACGTAATTTAAACTAAACCAAAACATAACAATCCAGACTAACTCTTCCAAGTGTTCCTATGCAGATGAGCTCTGGCAGACATTCAATGTAAAAGTTGCTTCTCCACGGCGATGAACTACCTGATTCATAGCCTAATAGGTAGAGATTACTGATGAGCTGATGGAAACCTCCACACAGCCCCTGTCCAAGATGATCCAGCTCTCTCTCAAAAGGGCAGAAAGTGGCTCACAGCAGATCAGTGCTAAAAGCCTTGGTCTGCTGCTACAAAATTATATTCCTAACATGGTCAGCTAATGACAGTTAAAACACTTAAAGCTAAAATAAATTCTATAATTCATATGAGTCAGCAGGCAAAAGTAAATTAGGTTTTTCTACAGCCTTACAATTAGTCTTTTACCTAGTGTAGACTATCAGCTGTGTTTGCATCAGAGTCTAAGCCTCAGTTAGTTAAATTAAAAACCCACCATTTTTTTAGAGTTAATTCAAGGGTACAGATGAAACTGGAAATGCATCTCCTCCCACTTCTACCACCCACCCCCACAGAAAAATATTTAAATAGCAGGGATTTGTAATCTGGAACAGAGAACAATATCCTATCAAGTATCATCTAATTTAAATAGGACTCTCATTCAGTGCATTCTAAATTATATTTTCACTACTTCATTTTTTACCTGATATTTCTCACTGGTTCTCCTAAATATTAGATTATATTTATTCCAAATATAACCATAGATTTTATATATTCAGCTGAATGACACATTTGTTATTGTAAATATATTCCAAATACAAGAAAAATTATCTGTAGTTATACAGTGCTTTTTTTTTTGGTTACAGTTCCATTATCTAAATATTCTCTGTTTGCAATGCAGAGAATCCTGAATATTTTAGCTAAATATATGCAAACAATCTCTCTTTCCTGTTAAATGCTTCTGCAGCCCATTACTATGGCACTAATTGCCTTACAACTCTTAAATGCATTTATTTTCGCAATGTTCCTCTTAGCCGTACTATACAGCATCACCAATAAAACCAAATATGGTAGATATTCATGAAACCTAAAACACAAAAGCAGAGAATATACAAGTCAAATCAGCATTTTAATAGAATCATAGTACAAGGTTTTCTCAGCTTTAGGAGAAAGGAACGAAACCAGAATCTCCACCTCTGACACACAGATATAACCTCACTTGTCCTCTTGGGAATGACTTTGCGTTGGAGAGGCCAGAAAGATGCAACTCCCCACACAACACACAGGCAATATAAATAAAATGTGAGCTGCGTTCACCCACTACTTAGTAAATGTAACTGGGAACAAGATCTGGAGTGAAATGAGGATAAACATATGCAATTTAACAGACTATGCGCAAGGTGGCAACCCAGAGAGGTTGAATTTATTTCATTATAAATCTGGAATAACTGAATAGACTGCACTGAAACAGAGATGAGAATTTAACCCACGCAGCTTATGGGAGGCGTAAAACATAATAAATAATAGACATTGCCAGAATTGTTCAGTGCACAGAAAATATTTGATTACTCAAAAGATATTTGAATATATGAATATTTCTCATCCACGGGTGCAAGATCAACTTCTGAACAGGCATTACTACAGCCGGCCAGCCCTTCTGCCCTGATGGGACCCGCTGTGATTAACTTGGAGCCCGTGCAGCCTCTACCCACAGCCTCAAGGCACTTGGCACCTGAACGCCCAAAAGGAGGAAGAGTTTATCTGCGATGGGAGGAAACTATACGAAGTTCACGTGATGGCCCTTTATACTGACAGTCTGCACAGGGCATTACTGGCTCTAAAAGCCTACTGATTTAACCTCACCTACAGATAGAAGTTATTTATCTCAGCCCCAATCACACCATGGCTCCATTTTCAGTCCATGACCTGCAACCTTCATTTTCCAAAGTTCTTCCACTTGAAGAAAACTCGGGCCATCCAGGGACAGGGATGGCTGGGAGAGGTCCATCCCTCTAGAGCACAACCAAGGTCCCACTCCTGAAAAGATGGCACCGATACAACTGCCACACATCTTCAATGCGGTGTCGTGCCCTGGAATTACCAGATTAGGGCTGATTTACCTTCCTACCCACAGGGTTTTGACAACAAGTGCTAACACAGGCTCCAACTGAGTAAGAGTGTAGCCAGCAGCAGCAAAGAAATGAGAAGAAATGGTCTTAGTGGATTTAGAGCCTTACGGAAAATAAAGGGGAAGGAGGCAGCTCCGCAACAGCAGCCATCAGGAAGGCACCACGTTCATCCACACTGAAGTGACAGGCTCAGAGTTTTAATAAGCTTTGCAGTGAAAGACAGTGTCGGTCCTACAGCTGATGGATAACATGGATAGGTGATATAAAAGACAAGCTTATGTGATTTGTGCTACAGCAGCCCATTATATGGTTATAAATTATTTTATTTGCTATTTATTAGATACTTTTAAAATGCTCAGTGCTATCAAACCTACAAGGAAAAATGTCTTCTTTAAGAAGCTGACAATTGAAACGACAAAAGGGAACAGAGAAGGTGCACTGAGAAGCCAGTGATGAATGATGAATATTTTGATTGCTTGGAATTTGATGGCTTTCTGTCAGCACCTCCAAGCTAGGGTTCTTGCTGGAGATTTGTTGACACACAAGCAATTCGGAGCAGAATATCAGCAAGACACTTTACACTGAAAGCCAAGAGGAGAGGAGAGACAAGTCTGGGGACAGTATTAGGATGTTTTAATGCATCTGAATTCATCTGAAAAGAGCTTAAGCTAAGGAAAGAATGCTGCAGCAATCCAGTACTTAGACTGAAGAGGGAGACCGTGGAGGAACGTGTAACTAATGTATGGGGAGCAAGATCAGAGAAACCCTTCCTTACGATTTGGGGGGACAGGGAATCACCAACGTGGTTGTTCAAGAAAATCCACGTGATGAAGGCTGGTGATGAATGAACAGTTATCAGCTACTGAGAACTTGAGAAATAGTTACGTAGTTATGAAAACAGGATAAAAGCCAAGGCCAATTCCCCAGCCTTAGGAGCACACTGGAGCACAAATGAGTCCAATACAAGAGATCACATCTCTTTAAGAAGTTTATGCAGGCACTAGCCAAGAGTTACTTTGCAGCATAAAATTACTGTCAGAGGGGCTTCATAAAAATGATTTTTTTCTCAGTATGTGTCCCTTTCCCCACCCCACCACCAAAAGTCCTCAACAGAGAGAGACAAGATTTCAAGTGTCTTTTTCCCCTTATCATAACTAATAAGCTAGAGAATAAATCATTTGTTTGTTTGTTTTCTTTTCCTGATAGGAAAATAGTTCTTCTCCAGTTTGGTGGTACTCCAAGTGAAAAGGACAGCAGATACACTCTTGGCAACATGACAGGGTTTGTGTGATTTTTGTTGTGTTTTGTTTGTTTCTTCATAAAACTTTTTATTGTGCCAGCTTTCTCCAAGGAATCTCAGAAATGATAGACTTTATTTCTAATGAATAACAGGCGAATGTAGTTGGCAAAAAAAATAAAAAAGACCCATATGAATATGTGATTCATACGCAGTGTCATTATTCCAAAGAACAGGGTGGTACCTGGTTACTCAAGATGATCCTATACATAAGTCTTCAAATGAATGTCCTTTCCCGGGATTTTTGCAAAGCTCTTTTCCCAGCTCTTCAGTACATCAGTTACTAAGGAAAACTCTTCAAGGACCAGCAGAGCCTCTCTTACAGCTAAGTACAAAGTTCAAGCATTAGGCTAACCTGGCAGAGCAGTCTTTTTACAAACAGGCCATCCACAGGGCCCCAGAGAGATTTATCAGATGGTCTCACAGACACCATACAAAGCAGAACAAGTTCGGGAAGTTTCAGATAGTTGTCTTTTGTTGTTTTTTTTTTTTTATATTAAAAAGAAAAACAAGATGCAAACAGGTATAAAATGGTATTATGATAGCAACACTATCAGAAGATGCACAAGCTGCCGTTTCCTCCCAAGTTGGACTCTAGTACTGAAAGTGAGAAACATGCACACAGGGGACAGAGCCTGCTCCAGAGGGATTTGATAGCTAATCTAGCTCAAACACTAACATAGCCAGGAGGGAGCAGGGCGGGGAGGAGAGGGGGTGAGTCTGGCAACACAAACGTCCTTAGTGGACGTACGTCAAAGATGACCCTGCAAAAGGATTTTTATGCAGGGACCTCTCCAATTGCTGGCACCATGAGCCAGAACAAATGCCCCTTGCTTACAACAACAAATGGATTTCACTGTGACCATAGGTGACCTTCAAGACACCACATACTAGACAGAGAAAAGGTTAATTAAGAAGAAACCTTGGCATCTTCTTCCTTCTCTCCCACGCACCAGCAGTTCCAGGTCTGGCTCTAGAGGATGAAGGGGATTACTAGAGAGCTGCAGAGACTGGCACACTAATGCTACCAGGAACAGGGACTGACACTGACACAGATATAGGGACTGGCCTCAGCTCCTGACCCACGTTACAGCCTGTCCAGCCTCCCCGCTGCCACGGCTCTGCATCCCCGCTCTGGCAACAGGGCAAATGCCTCCAGGCAGGGGCTTCTCCCCAGTTTTGAATGATATCCTAGTCAAAAACAAAGAGAGTGTGAGGATCTGCTGCACCAAAAATAAAAGCATCTTTTAACTCAAATAATGAAAGAGGGCCTGATTTTACTAGAATCTGGCACGCTAGAAATAAAAGCATCTTTTAATCCAAATAGTGAAGAATGCCTATATAGATAATCCCATTAATATTCTCTAAAAGTAAATACAGCTGAAAGAGCAGAAGGTTGCTCTTATTCACAGAATTGCTGTCTCCATATCAGTGCTCACAATCTCCGCACTAAATGTCTATTTTCAGAGACATTTCTTCTAGCATCCAAGCTCTAGTCCTTCCCTCTCAGCTTTATTCCCTCATTTAGCGATTGCCTCTCAGCGATGCTGGGCAAACCGTTCGTGGTGCAATGTGCGAAACTGAACCAAACCTCAATTGAACACAAAAGTGATCTGGAGGGAAACAGACTGTCATTTTTAACCTGGATCCGCTGCCTGGTTGAGCTGATTCCCCGCCACCAGACAGGTGTCTGCGCACACCTGAGGAGGAGCTGGAACACGTCAAGCTGCCACCACTGCTCAAAGACCTGCAGTACCCACCAGCAGGATACACATGTTTACAGAAGCTCAATATCAGAATTGGGGTTCTGGCGCGGGGGAACTCTTTAAAACATCATAAAATGGACTTAATAGAGATTCCTTATGTTTTTCACAGCTTCCTTTGCCAGTTTGGCTAATTATACGATATTTAAGTTTAAACATATGTTTCCTCCCTTGCAGTGAATCCTCTCCTCCTACATGATACAGCAGTGAAATCATCCTGCTGACTTGCAGGCGAAGTGGGCACCCTCTCAAGTCAGTGGGCATTTTAGTTCATGTGGAACGCAATGAGACCCGACAGCACCACGATTCCCGCTGCAATGAGGCACCAGGAGACCTGACAGCACCATGATTCCTGTTGCAAGGAGGCGCCAGGAGCTCCGCCAGCGCCAGGCTCCCGAAACGCTGCCCAGCTGCCGCCTTGCACAGCGCCAGCACTAACGCTGCCAGCCTGGGAGTCCGCTCCCTACAACACGTAGGAGATCCTCATGACACATCCGCATGAGAGCAAAAGGTGAGCCAGGAGACCATCATATTTAAAAGGCCAAAATTTATTAATTTTGTATTTTCATATTTAAAAGACCTAGTATTTAAAAGCACAAAGTTCATCCAGCTCTTAACTGTCATGCCCTGTTGACAGGAAACTTGCCCATTCTACATTATCCCTGCTTTCAGCAAGGGCAGAGCGTGCCACAGTAACTGTTTCATTAGCTTGGTGTAGCAAAGTATAGGATTTAAAGGGAAACACAGCAGCTGAAAATAACTGCACTAAATTAACATTAACCCACAAAGCCAGAAGAAGCATATAATATTCATATATAATATATAATATTCAGGACCACTGCAGAAGTGGTAACTCACAATTAATGCCCGTAAAGGATGAATAACACGGCTCCTGGAACTCCAAGTGGGATTCAAACATCCTAAAGGAAGAAAGTTCACCTCAAATAGTCTCCTCTGAGAGGAGGAGAAAAAAAAAAAGAGAAAGAAAAGCATGGCCTAGTTAAAGATATCAGTAGGTAGGAATACAGATTGTAAAATGATGTGGCTCCCAAAGGACTCACTCTTTTTTTTTTTTTTTTATGGTTTATACACACATTCCCACACACTCCTTCTCAAAAAGGACTTTGAAAAATAAATCTGATTAAGAATTGTAAATGAAAAAGACATGTGAGAATTGAAACACTTTGGGCAGAAACGACCAAAACCTCAGAGATTAGAGCAGGGGCTGACAGGACAGAACTACAGCCAGCAATGAGGGCTGTAATGCAGTTTGTGGGTGTATTTTACAGCAGTGTCATCACTGTTGATGCAGCAAGGTTTTAAAAGAGGGCTGTATGACCAAACGAAAGTCCTTAATAAGTCAACCTGTTAGAATGAAGAGACACATGGCAAATTCCAGAAAGTCTAACTAAAGAAAAATGTTGTGCTACACTTTGGGAGATGAAATAGTTACTTAAAAGAAAAAGTTTAAAAAATTAAAAGAGAAGAAAAAATTTTAAAGAGGAGAAAAAAAATAAGGCTGTAAATTTCAGCGCCTATTTTTATCACGTATGGACAGGTACCAGAGATAGGCAGTGGTATTATTTGCAGAGAAGAATCTAAAATTTACAAGTTTTCTGCCTGCTGAAAGCAAGCAGAGCCTTCCCGTGCACACTCCTGCCAGTGGCCAGTAGGAGCTAGTAACCTAAAATTTTCTCTTCCACTGTGGGGGAAGTTCCAGAAAGTTTCATTCAGTCTCATGCGTCTTCTTGCATGTGCACCAAGCACCAACAGGCGACACAAGCACTATTAAAATCATAATATTAACAGCTGCAGCACAAGCATCACGAACAACCACAGGAGGCAAAAAGAAATTTTTGGCCAAGGATAGGACCATCTAGCTTTTCAACAGTATGGTCTGAAGACCGTATAGCCCCTTGTACTTCCCTCTGGCTGGAAGTCTATTTGCTATATAAGCAGATTTGGGTAGCCCAGTCACCAGATGAGTGTCTGACTGGTGAGATGATGGGCTACAGCCTCAACTAGGAATGAGGGAATAACAAACATTGAGGCACTATGTCAGGATGGTGAAAAGCCTGCATTTCTTTATTTCCATTTAAAACATGAAGCCTTTGAGAAAGGACAAGGCAGAAAAAATATTTCTAGAAGGGTTCAGATAAAAGATCTGCTCTGTCAGGTATGCTGTGAGGGGATCACGTGGAAGGAACAAAACACAGGCCACAAATTGACAATTTACTTCAGAAAGTCACAACTGACCGAAAAGCTTCCACCAGAGCAGAGGAAGGATCTTCCAGTTTGGAGAGAAATTCTTCCAGCTGGCAAAGACAGCCTGGTTAGACTCTTGGCTATTGAAGGTTAAAAGGAAAAACTGAGCCACAAAACAAGGCTGCAGGAAAGCCACGGCAGAGATTATCATCAACTCCAAATATACTAAAATCCTCACCAGAACTGGTGCCTGGTTAGCCACCTGCTGCCTCAGCTTACCTCACCTGCTCCAATTAGCAATAAGTAATAAAGTTTTCCTAACAAGCAGACAGTGTTTGGAAAGCATCCTATTTTATGTAAGAATTGTGTTCAGGGAAGTTTTTACTTCCTTTCTGTACCCTTTTTGGATTTAGAGTATTTCTAAATAGAGACTGTGGACTGTGCAGCTAGAGCAAAACTAACGTGCAATCTGTTTATGCTTTGGGCTTTTTAAGCTCCAAATGCTTCCTTATCGAGCACACACAGTGAGTTTGCAATGCACCTTTATTAGATAAAGGTTTCTTTCTATGTGAGCTGCCCAAGACAGCAGGCCTCTACAATTTATCTGTCTTTTTCTATTAGCTGCACAGAACTCTCTCTCTCACGGACAGTCAGCAAGTTTTCCCATGTTTTTGCTAAGTGTCTGTCATTAATAGCATCATTCATCGGATCTGCTATTTCAGTGCACAGCTACAACTACATTTAGGTTTAATCAGACTCTATAAATGCTACAAATTCAGTACTTCAACTGACCTTTCCTATGATATGACCAGCACAGGACTGCCTGAAAATTGAGTAAAGCACAGAATTTTAATTAAGCTGAGGCTTTTCTGTTTAAAGTAGACGCTCCCAAATATTTTTAACTTAAATATTCCAGGAAAAGAACAGAAGCCTAAATCTCATTTGCCTCCAAGGCACTTTGTACTGCTCTGGCAGCAGGGCTTTATGCAGAGGAAGATGATACTCAGTCAGTTTTAGACACAAGGCATGGAAGTCACGATGTGGCAATTTGTTCCTAGCACAGGTACAGGCGTTCAGGACTTTGCCAAGCCAACAGCTTCCAGTGAGCAGCTAAGGCCACCCGGCCTCAAGCACTGGGACAGGTTCTCACGTGTTCAACAACGCTCACACTTTACCTTTCGGCTTCTGCTCCATCTGGTTTCTGCTTTCACGAAACCTCTCTGAACCTCCCTCGTGTGTGGGCCCTCTCTTGGTCTGCTCACTTGGCTTGAATCAGCCAACAAGTTAAAAGTCACTGTAAGCAGAAAGGAAGGGGGAAAAGGGACAAATACCCACATATACAGGCAACAGGATCACAGCGGCACCGTTTCTGAGGCGATCAGGCTAAAAAGTGAGAGGTACGGGATGACTCTAATAGAAGCCCTTCCTGATTTCCAGATGATATAAGAGCTGACATCTGTTCTAACACTGTGGCTTCCAAATGCAGGAAACACCACGAAAGAAAGAAAATTCTCCCTGAGGTTTTCAGTTACACTGCCATTTCGCTGGAGGAAGTCTTCTACAAGGCCCAGTGAAACACAGCACTCTTGACCAACCTCAGCACACTGGGCTTCTAAAATATATAGCCAAAGTTAAGCAACCGCAGAGCTGTTGCTGTTCTTACATTTTCACCAGTTATTTGCATAGTCATTCTCCCTCTGATATAATCTTCCCTTTCATGATTGCATATGTCCACATACAAAAATAAAACAGCAACTCGGCCCGGGCGTTTGGCAGGCAGGGACTGGTGAGATCACCGCGAGCTCTTGGACAGCTCAGGCCCTCTCACACGCAGACGTGTCGCAGAGGTCCTGGGCAGCTTCAGCAACTGTCATCTGACTAACAAGAAACACTGCAATGGACACAGCGCGAGAGGGAAGCTGCTGTTAACTACTGAACCCCCACAGAGGTGACAGAAGTAGTGCCCAAAGTGTCACAACATTGTGACATTCATCTGTTGTGTTATGCACAACCCTATTAGGGCATCAGCAAAACCAGCAGACACCAGGGGTTTTTAATCTATTTATATCAGTAAGCAAAGAGATGAAAATCAAAGAAGGAGGTACAAAGCTCTGATTAAAAGATAAATTTGAATACAGAGAAGGCTTATTTTCACTGATTTTTTTTTTTTAATTGTAAAATATGACTGGCCAAAGAAATACTGCATTTTTGGAAAAGGTATGTGTGACCCAACTGGAATGACAAAAGAATTACTTAAGCTGGGTTTGTAATTCACCATGGTCCATGAATTCACCTTCTCATGAAGCTAATGCACTTCACAGAGACAGACTTGTGCAGGTGGGACTGAAACTATCAGCGAGTCAGTCCCAGGCTGCACTGGTGGCCATGGTGCTTAGGATCTTGTACATTGCATTAAAAGGACCTGTCCGTAACCCTCAGCAGAACAGAATAATCAGAACAA
>JAVCKT010017610.1:0-21268 GCA_032273925.1 Rhynchotus rufescens
TGAGTGCCTGCTCGTCCTTCCCCCCACGCGCGGATCCCGCTCCCCCATAGCCCCGGCCCCGGCTCCCGCTCGCCCGGGGACACTGGCTTGGACACCCCGATCTGTTGGTTCCCATCCCTTGGCTCCTTCATCTGCTCCCCACCCTTGTCCCGTATCCCTCTGGATCATCATTCCTCATCCCCAGGACCTACATTTCCTCCAGTACCTCGTCCCTTCCCAGTCCACTGTCTCCAGGGCCCCCTTTTCTCCAGAGTTCACATGCCCTATATCCCCGTGAACCTTCTCCCCCAGGACCCATACTCTGCAGATACACTCGCCCCAGCTCTTCTGTGATATCCATCCCCCAGGACCTCCATCCCAGAAGCTGTAGCCCTCAAGGACCCTCATTCCTCAGGGATCTTCATTCCCAAGACCTGCATTTGCCCAGGATCCACACTCAAGGGGGCCGTATAGCCCTGTAGGGACACACATCAACTGGGACCTGACTCCCAGCACCCCACATCCCTCAAGGACCTGATGCCCATTTTCCTGACCCTCCTTGGGGCTCATATTTCTATTTCCTTGCGCCCCAGACAGGCTGGGGACATCCACATGGGTGTCCCTTGCAGGCAGACTACCTGTAATCCAGCCAGCTGGTTTCAGTGGGAGAAAATAGCCATACTGTGGGGCAGAGTGGAGAATCTTGCAGCAGCAAAACGCTATCCCTGCCCAGACATGGGCACAGGACTCTCAATGTCCATATTCCGACTTGTAAAGTCCACGTGGAGTGAGATCTGCAGCATTATGTGAAGTTGCACATTTGCCCTGGCAAATGCGGACTCTGTGCCTAATATTGAGCTGCGCATTAACTGGCCCAACGCCAGCTCTGTTCCTAGCACCAGATTTCCTGTGAGTCCACTTTCACTTTCTTTTTCCTTTTTAATTCTAAGTTTTCCACGAGTAAAAAGTGTTCAATACATATTTATCTCCATTGGCTCGTATAATTGCTGCTAAATACAGAGCAAATGTAAAATTGATTGTTTCCAGACCGTGGAAAAGAGCAAAGTCCCTGGTCCCCCTGCTCCGGCTGGACCTCCGATCTGCTTCCTTCTCCCTAGGCTCTGGATTCTCTTTATTTCACGGGCTTTGCAGAGAGCAATGAGACCTTCGTGATCGCTCGGCTTGCAAGACGTCCTGGTGGCATCTGCGAAATGTGGCTTTTCCTCAGGGTGGAAGGAGTAGGAGAGTTTGAAGTAGGTGCTGCTCTAGAAGGTGCCTGGGGCTGAGGGATAGATGCTTGGTTTTTTTTTTTTTATTATTTTTTTTATTTTTTTTTAATTAATGGCATATCTGAAATGAGAGCATGTTATTCAATATTATCTCAGCTTTTTTACATGCAATTTTTCCTCACTGTTCTGTGGTTCTCTGGTAGAGCTGAAAAGCCAATTGAATCTAAGGTTACTCCCCCGACAGAGCCAGAATCCATCCCCTCAGCTGCATGAAACAAATGTTTTCCCCAAATGTCTCCGTAGCACCCACAGCACCCAAACATGATGGTGAGCGATGAATCTGGAGAGCACTGGCGTGGTGGAGGGCTCGCCATTGAATACTTGGAGCCCCAAAACCTCTGGAAAATAAGCTTTGAGGGATTGCTGAGGTACTACAGCACTTCTTAGTTTGGGTTAGGAATAATGCAAAACCTAAAAAAAAACTCCTTAAAAACTTTGTTTAGGAATGACGCAAAATTACGATATTTTGCTTTACAGGAAAGGTCCCTATCGACAGCAATGGAGCGAAGAGGAAGGTGAACTCGTACCAGCTAAATTCTCTCTCCAGTAAGAGCATTTCCACTTTGCTCTGAGATGTGTAGTAAGTTCCTAGTTAAAGATTTGGTTCTTTTTTTTTTTGAAGAATATATAGACAAAACTAAATTTTCAACATAATCAGGACTTCAGTGGTTGCTATTTAGGAAGTTGTCACAACTGAGACCTCACCTTCTGATATATTTTGGGGAAAGAAGCTGCTTTAAAAGGATTTTAGGGCTTCTATAAGAAGATGCTGTGGTCTCAAAACACGGTAGTGCTGCTCTCTGGATGTTTTCCTATGTTTTGTCTATTAGGAGCAGAAATAAAGGCCAAGTAACAACTAGTTTGGGGATGACTCTGGCAAATGTACAGGAGCTGTGCTCGTAACGGGTTTATTTTTGCCCCTTTTTTGTGAGCTGGGAGAACTTCACCGAGGTCTTCAACTTCAGCACCGACAGCCACCCCAGCACGTTTGTACAGGCCCTGGCCGAGGAACCATGGAGCATCGAGCTCTTCCGAAGGGTCAAAAAGTGAGAGACAACATTACGCTCTGCTGGGAGTAATAGCCATTTCTCTACAGACCTCTTCAGGCTCTGTCCTATGTTATTATGGGTGATTTTAGAAGATGAGTTTAATTAAAGTGAACAAATAAAGGACAGGTATCTCCTGGGCTTGGTCACCACAACACTCTTGGTGGCCTCTAAGGAGGCTCCTGCACATGGTTGGGGTCTTCCTGCCACGTGGGTAGAGAGATGTCCTCCTCCTAGGCTACAGTTTGGGCCTGTAAAGCCTAGAGAATTAGGGATATTTCATTTTCAGTATCTTTTACCTGACCTAGGCTTATTCTGCAATGTTGGTTTATCTTAAGGGAAGGGTTGGACGTTCAGGCCTTGATTTTGCTGACATTTATTAACTTCTGCTTTTCCCTTCCTTCCAGACAAAGGGAACATTTCCGTCATGAGCAGTGGGGCCAATCTGTTGGAGAAATCGAAATAGGACCTCATAAGAAGACAAAACTTTCCCTCAAAGGCGTTCGGAGCCACTCTTATGGTCTGTCTTATCCCTTCCTGCTCTTAAGTGTTGTTTGGGCCACGTATGCTTGGCATGTTATCAGTTATGAGAGAATTTCTTTAGGCGAAGTTGATATCTAATGCAATTATTTCACCTTGGCCAGCAATGATGAACTTCCTATTTGTTTTTTTTCGCCTTTTTATGCAGGTATCCGGAACTGGTCTGACATTTACCGTTATGTCATGATTTTGGCACGCTTTGAGGTAGGTATTAACATGCCACTTAAACAACTTAAGCATGAAATTGCAGCTGTGTCCCAACGTGTCAGGCATACCTGAATATCCAGGAGCAGGGCATTAGTGCCTGGAAATGTTAGCAGGAATTTGCAAAAGCAGAGCAGAAAAATACCTGAGATTTTGCTACATGTGTTGGAAGGAAGGAAGGAAGGAAGGAAGGAAGGAAGGAAGGAAGGAAGGAAGGAAGGAAGGAAGGAAGGAATTGGTTAATTTGAAACTATTTGTTTAGTTTCGCCTTTGTAGAAAAATTAGATTGGTAGCTTTTCAGAACAAGTTCTTTTGTATATGAGTTATACATATGAGTGTATATGAGTTCCCTTCCTCTTTGACATATGCTCGCTGTGGTCTTCCTACCGTCCTTGATGGCCTTGATAGTTACTTGATATGCCTGGTTTATGCTCGTGGACTCTTATTTACAGTCAGATCTTCATGGATGATGTATTAAGAGGATTTAAAAGTCAGATTTAAAAGTAAAAGTCACATGAGGAGCAGCATCACTCTGCACAAGTCGGACTTAGCCCCTTCTCTATCCTTCTCTTGCAGGATGGGACCGCCACACATTTAACAGTTATTAATATGCCAGCAACCATGACTAAGTAAGTTCAGCTGCTTCATTTACATGCAATTATTTTCTAGCTGATGCAGCTACTTATTCCTACTTATTTCTGCTGTCGGGGTGGGGGGCTCTGCTGGAAGCCCAGCCTGCTGCTCCATGTGGATTTTGGTCAAACTTGAGCTGTGCTCCGTTTCCCTCCCCTCCAGCCTCACCGTAGGCTACGTCTTTTTCCCGGATGGGAGGAAGGCTGGGATCGAGTGGTCCAATGCCTCGCTGGCCCAGCTGGCTGCTGACGGGGTTATTGAGGATCAATATGCAGTGAGTTTTACTGCAGGTAAGTCGGAACTCACCTTCAGCTTAACTTTAGTCTTGTGCATCTGCCATCAGGGAAGCTATCTGTGCAAATAAATACAAGGGTATGAATTGTTCCCTGAAGGATCTGGCCACGGGCAGATCCTTAGGGATCTGACACCTTAGAGTGTTCATTTGTGGTGATTTTTGTTTATGCTAATCCAGATAAATGTCATGATTTTCTCTTTTGGAAGGGGCAAATTGTATGTTAGGAGTTAGAGCTGGCTTTGAAGACACCGATTTCTCAAAGAAATTGCTATTTAATTTACAAAGCAGACAGGAAAAACATTTTTCTTTAGAAGTGCCCCATATAAATATAATAGATCTTATGTGTTTGGGGGGTTAAATACTGTTGAAAGTCGGACACGTTCTGTCCTTTTTTCTCTTGCTGAAGGGGGCAAGAGCTTCGACATCTGTGCCACGCTGCGCAGCCGGGCTTGCCCCGTGGTGTATGACGGGCTCTGTGGGAGCCACGTGTTCCACGAGTGCATCGCGGAATTCCGTCTGGACGGGATAACGCCGGGCTGGGGCCTGATGGAGTTTTATTACAGGTAAAATAATTAAAAAAAAAAAAAAAGAAAAAAGGCTAAGTTCAATACAAATATCAGAAATATAAACACACAGGTTGTTTGATTTGTTTTAAAGAAATATTATTCAGCCCTGGTAGCCTGGAAATCACTACATCCTCCCTAGACAACCGTAATTTGGCAAAACCAACAAAATTCCCACAGGCTCCTCTGTGCCATGTCCGTCCTCAACACAACCACGATGGAAATGGGGGTGCGTGCCTGGTGTCCCCCCTTGCTGCGGGATGCCAACTTCTTGTCCGTGTGTCCTTGCAGGGATGAAGCCGCCCGGCCGGTTCCTGGCTTGCGCCTGGGCGCAGGAGCGGGATGAGCTGCTGCATCCGTGAGGAGCCGCCGGCACCGGCACCTGGTCTGCCGGGCACCGGGATGGATGTTCAGGATTCGGGATAGAAGTTCGGGAAAAGCCCTCTTCTCGCAGCACCGTGTTTAACAAGTCTTGTTACCTGCTGTGACCTTTCCTGATGGCTTTGCGAATTCGGGCTTATAGTCAAGCTTATAGCAGTGGTGTTAGCAGGAAGCAGCTTTCCCACTATTTTATTCAAAATGAGCAATTTGGAGCACGGAGCTCCTTGTCACAGGAGGTCAAGGGGATGAACAGATATGGAAGGAAATTGGATAATTCTTTTTTAGATATGCGACACTTAATAGCTGCTAACTGTGCTCGTCTGGAGGCAATTTGAAGGCAGTCTCTGAACAGCTGAATGCAAGAGGAATGCATGAGAAGGAGCCAATCTCCGCTCCGTCTTCTTCTGTTGCTTTTCCTAAGGTATCAAGTGCTCTCTGCAGAGAAGACTGGGAAGCTGCATGGATTTCTGACCCAATTTGGCAGTTACTTGGTTCTTTAAGGTTTGCTTGGGGAGTGAAAGTCCCATCTATAGAATTCTCCAGCAATTACAGGCATTAAAAATGAGCATAATCTCTTATAGCTGCATGGGAGGTTGCTCCAGAAGTGACCCCTCTGAGCGAGCTGTCCTCTCCCTGAGAATCCAGCAAATGGAGTGGCATTTGCTGCGGAGAAGCCAAGGTCTGCTAGTCCGAGGTAGAAGATGATCTGAATGTCTCCTATTCACTTAAAAACAGTTGCTGTCCTCATTACAAGGTCCCTCTGCGTCCCTGCTTGTGGCTGGCCCAAGGTGGCTTCAGTCAATGCTGCTTTGGCTGCCACTGGAGAAGAAAGACCCATGATATAGGAAGCGCTTGCAACTTATGCAGTGATGTTATATGCAACAGCAATGCAGCAGTCTGCTCTGGACCCATGCATGGGGACACGGGCAGTTTTGCTCCTTTGTATTTCTGGGTGCTTTGATTTCCTTCACTTGAGTCGTCTGTCACTGAGCAAGATGCTCCCAAGCTGTCGCAGCTGCCGGTTGTGCCATGCCAGCAAAATAAAGGACCATTTTCTGCTTACCAGCCTGGTGCCTGGTGTCATTTTTATGACTTGCAACAGCTTTTCCCCCAGGATGGCTGCACGTGAGCTGGTGGAAAGGTGTCACGGGGAAAGCCACAAGCCCAAGGCATTAAATAAAACATCCTTGTGGTGGCTGCACTGCTGCTTGCGGGGCGGTCTGGGCCCATCATCGCCCAGGGGAAGGTGTTGGAGCTCAGCCTAACTTCTGCTGTGAGCCTTTCTCTGCCCGTGGTGGTGTTCCCAAATGCATTCCTGGGAGGCTTGCCCACATTTAAAGATGCCTTAAATCTGTCTGTGCGCCTCAAGTCCCAATGCACCCGAATGGACAGCTTTAAAGTTATTCAGGGCAGTGGTACTTCGACAGATATGAAGGCCTTATGGTTCTTTTTACTCATAAGAAATCAGTCAAGTTGGTAATTTTAGAAAGGTTACAAAAATAACAGTATCGTACATCACAGTTTGTTCCTACTAAATATGCGGCTCGTTTTACTATGATTTCAGAAATATATGTGGCATTTTTATCATCTCTCTAGGTCCTTTTTTTGCTTTTTTCTCAGTGGCTAAAACACTAACATTTGGAAGAAGTAAATATAGGGACACAATCAAGCGTATCCGTAAAGACAAAATATGTTAGCAGTGGCTCTGGGGGTTTGTGCTTGGGTCAGGGAATGTAGAAAAAGGGAGGAAAAAATAGTTTATGGTACCAAATAGTCCTTTTGGTACCAGTGGAGGGAGAATGAGAGCACTCCTGAGTTTGGTTTGGAAAAGTTCACCTAGGGTACAGAAAATGATTAATAAAGTTTTGAGCTGGCAGGTTTATTTGCCAGGTAATGAACTACAGGGAAGGCATTTTGGTTTGAAGGATGGAGAAAGCGGCTGTCAAAGGTTTTCTCTGTGGATTCCCAATTAGTTTATAGTGAGTTTATGTCCAGGACACCTGGAAGAACTTATTTAATTTAAAATAAATCTAGCAAGCCCCACGCTTCGAGCATGTGAAGTGGTCCTTCTCTCGCGGCTCCTTCCTCGGTGGAAAAAAATGTGTCCTGGGAGATGTTCCTGCAGCACAAAAGCATTAATTTTGAGCAAGAAAAAGCAGTAAATGGAGGAAAAGTCCTGGCCAGAAGTGAAATGTAGCGTAGGATGTGCTCTCGTCCGGCACGAAGGGAGGCGGACGGAGGCCGGGGATGAGCTGCTCCCCAGCATCTGGATTTTGCACATCTGGGAGGAACTGAGCACCTGTAATTCCTGCTGCTGTCAATGGGCCAGGGCCTGACATGGCGAAATACTGTGCAAAACGCTCACCCGTCCCCCTGGAGCTCGCATAAATGCTAAATGTTGAGATCCAGGCCCTCGTGAAGAGGTCACTGCAAGGCTGTCAGCCCCAAGCTGAGCATTTCCCATTAATCTGCTCATGACTACTGATATCCAAGGTGATAAATACGTTACCAAGCTTATTTCTTCTCCTCCCTCCCTTTTTGCAATCTTTCCAATATGCACAAAGTTGATATAAAGGGCTTTCACACTGCCACTATTGCATTGGCAAGAAAGCAAGCAGGAAAGAGAGGAAAAAGTCGTTTTTGTCTTTGGATTTATGTCCTGGCTTTACAGTCAGTCAAGCAAAGTGACTGATTAACTAAAGACCGGGGAGTTCCATAATTTATTCAAAAATACACATCAAATGCCTGAATTTTCTCTAAAAAGTGACCAGTTGCTTCCAAAGCAGACTTTCCTCCCCATAAAACCAGCTCGCTGGCCAAATGAATCCAAGGCATTCCCAGCAAACTGATAACCACGTGCTCCTTTCTCCTCTTTACGGGAAGCCTGGCTTCCTCATACTCCCTCTGGTTTGCCATAAAAAACCACATTTGTCTTTCTCAGTCCAAAATTGCTCTTCCCTAAATAGTGGCTTTTTTACAATTGTTGCTTCTTCCCTAACATACAGAGGCTATGAGCTCTGAAGTTTGAGCTAGTGCCCATGAGGGGACCTATTCTGGGGGCTTTTTGAGTTTCCCTCCTCCTGGATGTTTTTCCTTCCCTTGCTGAGGTTATAATTAGTCACAGCATTACTTTTTAGCTTTTTTTTTTTTTTTTTTTCCCCCAGCACAAAAATCTTATTAAAAACAAAGTGCAAGTGAAGTTCATTCTAATCTGCCCATAAAGTTTTACGAGGGATGTAAGTCAAGGGCAGGAGTGGCAGCGAGCGCTCCGCACACTCGTGGTCTGTTCAAGCTTCCTCCGTAGAGTTCAATCCCTCTAGGAGCAATTAGCCTAACAAGCTGTTGGGTCCACTTCTAAATAACGTCACTGATGGAGACGTACAAAAGCAGAGGTGTCTGCTTGGCATACAAGGCACTTTTAAAATGCTGAGCAGTGATTTTTTTTCTAATCCACAGGACTGGGGAGGAGGAGATGAAAACCTGATATATCTCAGCAGCTTTTCTTAAACTTCTTTTTCTTTTGAGGAATGATATAGCTGTGTCTTCTAGGGCGTCCTCCTAAATGGCTTGGTAGCTGTTCACAGGGCAGTGTATCTAAGTCCCTAAACCAGGAGAGGGACTCCTAGACAAGGCATATCCAGGTGATATTGGGGCTGGAAAGATACCTGGGAGAAACGGGGTGCCCCAGGATGCAAAAAGGTGCTGGGAGGAGAAAAGGGCTGGGGTAGCCCAGGACTCTGCCCAGAGAGGAGCAAAGTTTTATGTCTATGGAGTGAATTCTCAGCTATCCCTTCTCCAGCAGGATGCTGCAAGTTGGAGTTGGTTGGAGACACGTTTTCCGTGTGACCAAGTGACTTTGCTTCCTGCAGGGTCACTCCAGGACCTCATCATCTGGACTCCTTCTATGCCCTCATTTTTCCTGCCTGCTGGGGAACTGACCTCATTTTTCTCACCTGGCCCTTTGGATTGAAATCTACTTCTTTTTTTTTTTTTTTTTTTTTTTTTTGTGTCTTTGTAAAATTATATTGTAAAATTTATAGCCCTTGTGGTCTTATGGTTATGGAGGAACCTTCTGCAGCACGTAGAGAGCTTGCCTCATAAAACTGTCTTTATAAAAGGCTAATTAAACTTTTCAATTGAAAGTATAAATAACTGCCTGTACCCCCGTAAAGTCTGGCACTTCAGAACAGGACTGAAACTGGCTCTTGGCCAATACTCCGTCAAAGCACAAATTCAACTGTTTCTGAAAAAATACACTCATGAGGTGAAAACAGCATTTGAATGGTGATTTCAAGAGTGATTTTGACCCATGCAGAAGAGTTTGTCGCAGAGTTGGGAAGAAGAAGGATGTATTTTTGAGTGCTATAAAGGAGAGAACTATCATTTTTCTGAACCTTCTTAACACTGGAACTGCTCAACTCCTCTCAGCCCTTTTCCCTGGAAACTACAGTTTTCCCTTTCTGCAAAACAACCCAAACTGTGCTCATTTGATTAACTTGGTTAACTTTTTAAACTTTCCTCTTGGGTGAAAGAGGGGAAATTCCACTGTTTATTGCTTTTGTTGTCGTTCTTTATTGTCCTGAATGCACGGGCTGGGCAATCAGTTGATAAGGAATTAAAAAAAAATTATTTGGAGGTCCCCAAAGTCTGTGAATACTTGATGATGTTTTGCAGAGCTGCTCAGATGTAGAGTGGGAAAAGCTCTGAAGGTTACACAAAGTTCTGTGCTTCTGGTTGTCTTTATTAAAGCATCCAGATTTCAATATTTCCTTTCCCAGTCTTGTTTCTGTTGTTATTCCAAGGCATGTAGACTTATATCACATGTTTGTAAGCTGATAAAGCCATAATGCCAGGAATGTTTTCTTTTCCTCTATTAGATTAACAAAATGAGTGAGTTTTTAGATACAGCTTGTGTTTACCATCCTCTCCACACCAAAACAGCACTTACTGTGAAAATTCACAGAGAGGCAAGAAAATGAGTGTCTTGCAATGGATGCAGAGGGAGGAGGTACCCATGGTCTCATGACCCATAAGAGCTACAGGATCCTGCTGCCCCTCTGAGCTCGTAAGACTCAAGCCTTGCTAGTCTTCCAAGGCATAAAAGAGTCTTGGAAAGATCCCAAATCTAAGAATGGCACTCAGTGAATAATAGCTACGCACAGACTCAATTTGCATGACAAATTACTCAGGTATTTATTAAGAACTGGGCTAATTTTAGGCATGAAGTAGCCTTGTGACTATGTGCAGTTGGACTCTCATTGAGACCAAGCAGCCACACAAGACACTGTTCATAATGAGGAAGGAATATTTTCAATTATACGCAATGGAATCTTTCCCCAATGCTGCACATGCATTCCTCTTGATCTGATGTGCACTTTAAACAGCCACATTATATAAGGTTTTTAGAACAAATATTTTACAGAGAGAAATTTTGTGGATGAGGAAGCGCCTTGAGCCATCAGAGTCAATTATACTAACTCCCAATATACATAAAGCGCTTCATCAAGGGAGATCAAAGGGCCTTTCATGGGAATGAAGAGCCACAGCCTGTGTTTTACCCATGGGAAAGCTTCAGGAAAGCAGTGGTCTAGCCAATTCTGTAGGAGCCGTCTTTAAATGTCCAACTCAGAGATGATTTTCCCTTTGTCACCACATCCTTGCTGGTCCAGGCAGCCTCTCATGAGCATGACCCAGAACTTCAGCAACCTTTACCCCATCCAGGAGCAGAGAAAGAACAAGGAGAAACTCTTCTCCCTGAGAACGAGACTTTTCTCTCATTTGAAGGAGAAAAATCCAAAAAATAGAATTAAACTAAGCCACAAACAGAACAAGGTCTGCCCTGCTCTAGACACCTTGTGTAGATGGAGCTGCATTTGAGCAGCCCCATGGGTGAGTCATGGGACAATCCACCAGCAATGCCACCTCCAGCAAAGGCATCATCCAGGCATCCAGGCTTATGGCACGCTGCTAATCTCTCCTAAGTTTGGGATGCTTTTGCTGCATGTTGCCCTTCAGTCTACTGTGGTTTGCACATGGAATTTCCAGCTCTTCAGGAACCTGTGATGGCTCCTAGGTGGTGGGTGAGGAGGACAGGACTTGTGGAATCATGTGGGTGCTGGGTCTCGCGTTCGCAGGCACAGCTTGTCTTGCAGGGATATGCTTCCTTCTTTGGTCAAGGAAAGCAAGGAAAAAGATTTCCGAAACAGAATATTTAAAGATATTAGCTAGGGAGATTTATGCTGTGCTTATGACAGCCAAAGGGGACTTGGTTAAATGCATATTAAAGGAGCTAAAGCTGTTTTTTTTTTCTTCTTTGAAGCTCCTAGAGTGAAATTCTGCTGTGTTTCTGACATTCTTTGATGAGACTTAGTGGTTACAAAGGCTGGCCAAGCCAAAAATTATTTCTGGTGTTTTCAGAAGAGTTTCATGTTGGTCCATGGCCTGCCAGGCAGAGAAAGCTGCAGTGGTTTCTCATTTTCTATGGGAATTTTCCCATTTTGTCTGTGCAGCTCCAATTTCAAACTATAGCCCACGCTCACAATTCACATTTATCTACATCGTAGTTTTGCTTCTATTGCTTTTAAGAGATATCTGTGTTAGGATAAAGTCAGCACTAATTCTGTGCTTTTTCAGACTCTCCATTAGCCCTCTGTGAATCCCAATCACTGTGATTAATAGAGACAAAGGAAAGACTGACAAAAATTAAGTGTTCTGCTGTCTTTTAAATGATCTGGTTCATGTGCTTCTGCTTTACTCATCATTATTGCCTTTGGTCACGGGCAGTGAAAAGGATCACTAGGTGCTGAAAATGGAAGCTCCAACACTTCAGCAAGGAGATATATTTTGTGGGAATGATATATGAGGACTGGATTTTATTGTTTAATGCCCTTGGAAGAGCAGTTCCTGAGACTGAAGAAACAACATTCTGCAGGAAGTAAATGGTGGGATGGGCAAATAATTTGCAGCTTGCAGTTTAGACAAATGGGGAGGAACATAATCATCCCTTGTGATGTTTTGAGAGTAGATTTTCAAAGTGTAGCCATTACCATCTATAAATACTTTCAGGAACATGTTTGTTCTGCAACGACTCCTTGCATTGGAATTTACAAAGTTATTTCGTGGCTCTGCTGCTTCCTGCCTGGTAATTAATTAAAGCAGACATAATTGACAATTGCACAAGCAAAACTTGCTTTCACTTGGCTTCTGAATGTTCCAAATTAAAATATACTTTCTAGGGATATTTCTAGGAATAGAGGATGCATAAAGGGCAGTTGTCCATAAGAAGGGTCAAAATCAATACTGATATTGCTTGAGCTCTTGAAAATATTGATTGTCTTGAAGGTTCAACATCTTCCAGGGAGCTTCAGGAGAAAACCGTTAAAATAGAAGTTCATTTGCTAAAACCACATCTTTTGTAAATATCCTCTAGCATATTAGAGATCCTCAGATAAAACTGTTAGAAAAGAGACTTGACAGTTTTCCCATATCTCCCCAGCTTCCAGTGGCAGTAATGTCAGCACTGATTGACTGTTTTTTTGGCACTGGAGATGTTTTCCCGAGGAAGAATACCTTGGAAGAAGATGCCCAAGGTCCCTAGGATGTCCCATCCACCCTCCTCCAGCAACACCAACACTCTTAAGGGCATGTTCACCAGAGAGCAGTGATGGTTAACCCAACAGCATGTTAGTTCTTGCTAGGGAGGGTCTCCATCTCCATCCAAACACGTGTGGACCACCAGAGCTGAAGCCCCATCTCGTGTCTCATGTCTCAGCAGGAGGACAGCATCCGATGACGATATCCTGGGATTATATAGGGCTCTGGAGACCTCTCGTGGACAAATACTTTTGTTTCCTCTGTGCTCCATGTCTGCATGAGAGATGAGCTGCGTTTGTGTTCCAAGGCTTTACCAAATCTGGGATTTCTCTCTGGGGTTTCTGCTGACATAGAGGCTGACCCAGGTCCTGTGAAGCTGATCTAGCAACAGCCATTTAGAATATTGGTTTTGACTTTCTCACTTTGCCTTGTTCTGTATTTTATTTATATGTTGTGACCTTCAGAGTCTTAGGTATTTTATGTAGTCATTCAAATCATTCAAAGTCATGGAGTTGTTTAGCTGCCCCTTATCATGACTGAGAGCTTCTGCATTTCTTTAATATCTTTACCTTTAGATAATATAGATATTATAGGAGGCAGATTTAAAACAGATGCATTAATTTGTTCTCATTAATTGTTCTCATATCCTTATAATTGATTAGAAATGATCTGGAATGTGCTATTTTGTCTCATGCTTCACCCAGAATTCAATGATTTTGATAACGATTTCTTTTTCTTATTGAACTTTTTTTTTCCTCTGTCACAAGGTTGGAAATTTCCATCAGCTGGAAAGAAATCCAGGGGTTACTATGAATCTCTCAGGCTGGCAGGAGGGGCTTAACAGTTGAGAGCCTACAGATAAGAGTATTTAAAAAAAAGGGGCAATTTCGCTTTTATTTGCTGATGAAAACTCTTAAAATTATGAGAAATGCGGGGTTTTTTCCTTAAAAAAAAAAAAGAAAACAAACAGATTAGGCACCAATCTAAAATAGAAAAATGGATAAAAGGGCTAAATATATGCATAATGACATGAGAAAACATAAGCACCCAACTGCTGGGGCAGAGATAAGCTGCTTTCTCTGGGGGGAGATTATTCTATTTTTCCATGATCCACCCCACTTTTTGGTTCCGTCCTTGTCTCACTCATTGGAACCATGGATGACACTTGGTTTTCACTGAGCAAAAGCTAAAAGGAGAAATAGCTTTGCCCTTATTGCCCCATTTTGCATGCAATTCAGTCGGTTGCCCCATAAAACTATAACAGACAAAAACTCTCACATAAGTAAATAGAAGAAAAGGGTGAACTCAGCTTAGTTATCTCTGGACTCTGTGAGCAGTCCTCTGTGTAAAGGTCCAGGCTAAGGTAATTTTTCTTTTTAATATTGTAATAACTCTAGGCTCTTCTAGGAGAAAATCTGTTGACAATTTTGGGCAGAAGGCTACATTTCAAAAGAAAATAAAATCTTGGCAGAATGGGCTGATTACTTAGGGAAAATTGTGGTGGACCAGAGAACAGCAAACCAAGCTGTCAGTACGTATTTCAGCTAAAAAGGTTATGTTTTGCAATAAAAAAAAAAAAAAAAAGAAAGAAAAAAAAAAAAAAGATTTGTTGCTTCCTTTTTAATTATTCTCTGTCCTTTTTATGCAGGAGAAAGGCCTCAGCAATGCCTCTTAACTGGCTTTTGGCGAATTGTGGCTCTATACGGATTCCTTTTTCTGCCATCTGGGATATTGCCCACAGCCTGGTCAAACAAGGCTCTGAAATCCCACGTTCTTGCCCCACTTTTGCTCTGTGTCTACCCCAAACTTTCTCATTTCAGTTTGACAAGCCACCAAGACACTTGAACCTGAATATTATTTTTAGTGGTACATCTTATCAGCCAATTAGTGTTTTAATTTAAATGTACAAGTGCCTATCTCTCCGTTCACAGTTATTCTGCTCGATATAAAACAATTGTTTGGTTCCAGGCTTCATGAATCAATGTTATCATGACTCACGGAGTATCTTATTTGCTTTGTGATAGGAATGGTGAACATATTTTTAAATTCTATTTTCTGGGTTTCTACTTTTATGTGCCATGAAAACCGTAGTGATCTCAGCAGGCTATTTTCCTGTTGTTAAGCGCTGAACCCTAATCTGAAGGAAACAAACCCAGCTCCTCTTATTTTCAAACAGATAAGATTTGCGAGGTTATTAATCACAGGTTCAAATGGCTGCACTGGGAACTGAAAATGATATAGAGTTTTATATAAACTTGTCAACATTTATTACAGAGACGGACCATCCGTCCAGTGGGAGCCTTAGAAAGTCATTATGTGTCTGGTGGATGATAAAGAGCGATTTCACTGTATAAACAGCCATGACATCATGCTGAACTTATATGTTCTTTCATCTGCCCCTTAATGATACCATTTCTTTTTGGCTATTGCAGTGAGCTTTGATTTTGGATGAGGGTGTTCCTTTCCCTCCTGTGTACCACTGTGCATCATTTAATTTATCTGTCCTTTCTATATATACATACATACATATACATATATATACATGTATATATATATTGCTGTCATTGATTTTATTTTCCTCAAACAGGTCCGAAAAGCCTTTCTGGTCAGATTCAGAGGATTAGTCCTTTGGCATGGTGTAAATCAGCATTATTTCCCAGAAGCTGGCTTATGTCAGACAAAAATTTAGCTCACGGTGTTTAATCTTGGTGACTTTGTAGGCTGGAAAACAAGAAATTACATCCTCTCCTGTGTAAACAAGCCCTAAGTAGGAGTTAAACATGAAGATATTTTTCAGTGAAGTTATTTCTTACCTTATTACCTTATTCAGCCTTGTTCTTCAGAGGTTAATCTATTTGGTGGGTGACTGATAGGTGCAGGCTAATCCACAACCAACCCATTGGTTACGCCGGCAACTCGCGACACATGTGATTTATAAGGAAATTAATTTCTTTTTGCTGTAGCTGTCACCAGCGCTACGAGCACTGAGTGGTGTTGGTCGGAGGTCTAGGTTAATATAGATCTATATGAATACGTATGTAGGTGCTAAGGTGCTCGCAGTAGATTGTGGTGAGCAAGAACATCCCGTGCTGGTGTCACCAGGAGGTCTCAGCTGCCCTGGGATGCTGCAAGTGTGGTGGTCTCAGATGCCCTCTGAATTGCTGTCAAGGTTTGCGTTGGAGCAACCAGTGATAAGATCTCACTGTGCAATAAACAGCCCCAGCCCCATTCCAGTTGATAAAAGATGGGAAGTGTTTCAAGTGTGTTCAGATTGCGGTCCTAGGCCAGGAGGAAATATAATAAGAAATAGAAAAGAGGTTAAATTATGGTATTTGGAGAAAGCGGTCTCTGAAGCAGGTAAAAAATGTGCTTGGAATTGAGAATTTAATCTACATGGAGAGGAATAAATACAACTTTTTTCACAACTGATGATGTTGCAGTCTTGAGTCTCTGAGACTCTGGGATGCTGAAAAGAAGAGATCCCCTGGTCTACCCAGATCAGAAATGAAGCAGAAAGTAGCTGATGTATGAGGTTCCTGCATATCACCTGTGTAGCAGCCCATGGACTTCCAAACCTGGAAGGGTTTCTGTCATTTTTTCTTAGAAACTTCTCCTGAGCTTCAGGGCAAATTTCCCATTTTGATATAAAAAAGCAGGGAGGAGGGATGTCCACTGCCCTCTGAACCAAATGTGAGTCTATCAGCTGCTCCCTGCCTACCTGCAGCAACTGCAGACTGCTCAAACAAGGTGCACTAAAACCTTGCTGAAGATATTGCCAGTTTATAAAATCTCAGGATCCCACTAAAGCCAATCAACAGCTAAGTATAACTGGGCTCCAGGTGTACAATTATTCCAAAAAGTGTAAAACATAGTGAGTGAATTTAACTCCCTACAGCAGTCAACAGAGTTTCTCCTGCTGCTTCTGCCTCTTTTGTTGAAGAATGATATTAGTAGTTATAATAAAAGGTATTTTCATGGGCCAGCTTGCGTGAAGTCTCCAGTGCTCATGTGCTGCCAGGATGGCTAAAGCTGAGGATCCCCAATCTCAGGAGTAGGAGTGATTTGCAAGAATAAAAGCATCTCCAAATGGGTTTTATCACAAACTGCACGCTGTGTTTAATGAGAAAAGTATGTCTGTGGGAGGAGGCACTTTGCTGAGGATTTCTCCTTTAGTGCTTTGGTCTTACTACAGGTATTTTGCCCTGAAATTCACATATAACTTCGAATTTCAAGATTGTTTTAATGCAAAAGAAGACTCAATTATTGGCTAAGGCTCATGCTGTAAAAGGTCTGCTCTCTGGTAGAAAAAGGTTGGCTGTTTATGCAACTCTAAATTCTTCCTTTTTAAATAAAATTTACAGCCTCCTGAAATGGCTTGCACAGACCTCCCAGGCTTTGATTTCTTGCAGAGTTTTTGAAATGCATATTAACCCTGAGACTGGTAACAGACTGAAATAATTACACTCAATGGTAGGTGTTAATGCCTTTGACATTGCCTGCCAGTTGTCTGCATGCTTGTGAGAAATTTATGTACCAACTGCCCCGTGTTTTATTGCCATATTCCTTCCGTCCCTCTTATGGATTACCCTCCATGAATTTGCTCATGTGTTTACCATAGCAATTCTTAAAGTCAGGTTTACTTAAAAGCAAAACCAGGGCATAGGCTGTAAAGTCACTTGCAACGTGGGCCAGATTTTCAGAGGAGGTCGGGTACATCACAGTGGGTGTTTGCTCTGCATTCACCAGGGGATGAAGAGGATGAAGAAGGCTCTGCCTGGCTCTTTAACCGGTGTCCCTTGTCCCTGAGGCTGATGGAGGGACTGCTGTGACGGCAGTGGGCTGAAAAGCAACCTCCAGGATGCATTTTCAGTCCACATGGGGACACCAGGACATGGGAACCCTGTTGGTGGCAACTTTGATCAGTCTCACTGGTAAAGATCAAATGGATATTCAAGCAGAAAATGCTCTTTAAACACATGGGAAACAGCTCTAGGAGTATCTGCTCTGATGAGTGAAGCCCAAATCTATGCAGGGGAGCCCCTGGTGCCCTTGCTCATCTCTAGTCTGGGCCATTTGGCACCATCAGCCCTTGTGAGACCCCCTCAAAGGTGGCAGCTCTTGGGCAAGTGGTGAAACAAGACCCAATGATGCCCATATCTGAGAGGGTATCTCGGCAAAGCAGCTCATAAACCACTTTGCTCCCTGCTAGTGCAAACAGTGCACTAGCACTGTTCTAATCCTGACTTTCTAATCCTGGGGGCTTAATGGGTTAAACCTGTTCTGTTCCCCTGCAAAATCCCGGTGGAGAAAACACGGTGTTTCTGTGGAGCAGCCTTGGAGAGATGGGTTTTGGTGCAGCACAGTCCATCCTGGTGACCTCATGATCGTTCCTGGTGCCTCACTTCCCTCCGCCTTGTAAAAGCCATTACTTCTCCTCCAGACCCTGCCTCCTTCACCTCCACTTCAGGTTTTACAGCGTGATAATGCATTTGTTATCTTTGTGTTTAATAACAAAACAGAACAAGCAAACCCTGCAGGCATCTCCATATCCATAGAGGGTTAGCTTTGTTAAAGGGCTTCTGGGGACTTCCTTGAACTTCTGGTGCTGACCAAGGCCAGAAGAGGACATTGGACATTCCCTGATTTCCAGGCAAAGAGCATCACACAGGATCTGTCCTGAAAACTAGTGGGCAGAAGTCATAAAAAATATTTGGACAGAGCTAACTGATTGCTAACTGATGGCTTGATTGACATTGAGAGCTCATTTTTGCTTCTACATTCCCTGACGTGTAGGAGTGTTGAGCCAAAAAACATGGCATGAAAATGGTATCTGATTTTCTTCCCCACAGCCTGACTCCAGGAGATCTGGAAAAGCTGCTTTTTAGCACGTGCAAACCAGCACTGAGAGGTGGCAGCATCTGCCCTTACCTGATACCAGAGCAGGTCTTGGTATCTCTGCAGGAAACAGCAGGTTCTGCTGCACAGATCAGGTCTGGGCTTTATTTTTCCAGGTGGCTTGGTGCTGATTTCGCACGTTGCAGTGGCGAATGTGGCAGTTTTCCTATCAGTTTCTGGCGTGTCCAACTCTTCGGGGCGATACCAGCAAGAGCAAGAGGGGATTTAAACACCTAAACAGCTGTGATTATCTGTGAGCAACCCGCTGCTGTGCTGATACCGGTGCTCAGAGGCAAAGCGCTGAGTGAGAACTGAGTTAAAAGGAGCAGTCAGGGAGACAAGAGGTGTAGAGAAGGAGGAGCGACATCTCCACACTTGCTGCTCTTATCAGAAAGGTTATTTTTTTTTTTATGCTTGTGTGAGTGTTGCATAAAAGCAGCATCTGCAGCCCACGTTTGTGGCCTCGGGGTGCTGGAGGAGATGCACTCAAGGTGCCTGCTGGCTCCAAGGTGTCCCTGAGCAGAAGAGCACATAGATGAGCAGGATGGCTGGAAAACCAGCCCAGTATGATGTAGCATCTGTCACCCTCAACAAGTGCCTTGCAGGCTTTGGCAATGTCTTGCTCTGACCTTAAAGACTCATCTCATGAATATCTCAAAGGGCCTGTTCTGCTCTCCCAGTGCTCCATTCCTTTTTCCTGGATTTTTCTAATCATCCCAGAACATCATTATTTCATCTGCTCCTACTGTTTGTTTAACATAGGTAATCCAAATAATATTTAATACTGTAAATATTTCTCCAGAAAAGTTTTACACTAAGGAGCTGGGATCCCATAGGGACAAGCTGCCAAGGAGAACGATGTCCTGCCTGGAACATCTACCCTCATGCCATCCCTCAAGGAGAAATGCAAGATCACGTATGGAAAGCACTAAAATCCTGTATCTGTGGTATATGAGCGAAACAATTCAGATACAATATAGGACAATAAGGCAGACATTGCAATATAAATCCAACTTTGAAAGAAACACAGCAGTTCCTCTTGTTTGTGAATTAAGTCAGTCTTGCTTCTGCAGAATTTGTTCTGAACTTTAGGCTAATTTTGAAGTTCAGTTTGCTAAAAATTATCTTGTGACTCTTGCTTTTAAAATCGTAAGAAGTGAGAAAAGGGAAGATTGGTAGGAAGCTATTCCCCTTTGCAACCAGGGAACTTCAAAGAGTTCTGCTAAAACAGTGCAAGATTTTAATAATGTCTTCAGCTACACTCCATCAAATAGTGTGGCTAGCCCGGGGAACAGCCAGACCTTTGAACCACTTTTGCAGCTCCTCATCATTCACTCCTGTGCACAGCTCTCCCATAACAACAAGCTGGGATAGAAAGACAGGAGACGTATTTAATATATGAGCAGGTTTTCCTTCCAGACCTCAGTTGATCTCTAAGAAAGTGTAAATGATCTTGCTTCTAGGCACAACCGTGGGTCACATCAGAGCCATATTATTTTCATTAATACCTTAATTTGGGGGATAAGCCCTGTGGAGGTCCTTTGGCTTAGACCTCTGCAGAGGGTACAATACAGCTGAAACCTCCCTATGGGTTGAAAGAGATGCCGTGAACCAAAAGTCGTGGGATTTATGTTATGAACCAAGAACTCTCCTCGGTTTCATTTATCTCCCCCTCCAGTGAAAGTACCATGGGGATGGAGGTCCTTTGAAATCCGAGCTAAGGGAGGAATGGGGAGGCAGATATCTGGGGGAAGGCATCGCTCCAATGAATGGTCTCTCTTGCCTTAAGACCAAAAGAGCAATGGGGTGACCTGGTGAGAAATGCTCCTTTGGGGAATGTGCATCCAGCCCTCCCATATGCCTGTGCAGGAAGCTCATGGAGAGAGCCCATGGTATCTGGGGGGTTACTCCATCATTTCCTTTCCCAGTTTCCACTCATTTTCCTTCCTGGATGGATGGCGGAGACCCAACGCACTGCAGATGGGTTATGCTGGGAGCCCCAGTTGAAGATGCAGGCGAGCAGGCTGAGGGCCAAGCATGAGCCGGCTCCAGCAGTCCAAATTTCCCCTTCCAGCTTAAAAACTCTTTCTATAACCCCAGCAACACCCCCTGCCAAAAGCAGGTTTGTGGTGACCAGTCCCACAGATGCCTGCCTGTTAAACTGCAATTAGACTGCACTGGATGTGCAATGGCCTCTCCTCTCCAAAGGGCTTGTTATTAAGATATTTATGGTTAATATGAATTTCCCCTGCCATAAATCACTGCTCTTAATACCTGCAGGGAAGTCAAAGCAATCAGGGATCCAGCTCCATCAGCCCAGCCAGCGATCCTTGTCTTGTAAAATACAGATTGCAACAACTTATCCTGGTCATAAAAACAACAGGAGTGGGAAAATATAAATCCCAGCGCTAATATCTGATAACGTGCTGCAATTAAGTGCTTGCATAGCCTCTTCTGGGGATACCAGTAAGAGAAAGTTGACCTGATTCACTTGTCACTCAGGGGCTTGTGGACAAGGAACTCATTGCCATTGGACATGGGAGAAGGAGCTGGAGCTGGATGTAGTGCTGGGCAGGCAAGAGAAACCCTGGAAAACACCAGGTTTTCAACAACTCTGTCTGGGATATGATCCCTGCTCCAAAAATCAGCCTTCGGGACATGCTACTTTGAGTATTGCAAGCCAAACTTAGCCAAAGATGTCCTGGGATGTGTGCACATCTTCACTAGTTAGTTTAGACAGATGCATTTGTCAAATAAACACTTCCCAAGGGCAATGGTTGTGAAAGTGGAACATTGTTTTACTCTTGGTGTTCGCATGGTGTGATAGCAAGGTGAAAGAAAGTCTGTAGG
>JAVCKT010017613.1:0-44112 GCA_032273925.1 Rhynchotus rufescens
TATATTTAGCAGCAATAGGTGCAGACTAGATTGCCCTTGCAACAACAACAACAAAAAAAGTGCAGTTGGATAGATAACAAGGAAGAGTAATCCAACTATCAGTATGGTACATGCAGCACCTACAGTACAGTTGTGTATAATTTATTTTTTTACAGTTCCTTTGAGCTTATTCACTATTTGTATTGAGTTAAAAGATTGCTCCATTAGATACATGAAGTATGAGTTCTCCACACAAACTGAAGAAGCTTTTTTACCCATATATTTTCCTTTCATGTTTTACTTAATGATTCTTGGCTTCTTCCTATTCGCTGTCTTCACTGTCATACTAAAACAACTGAGAGTGAATGCTGTCTTTATTTTCACTCTAGTCATTTTTAGTTTGGGTTATCACGTCTCCAGTTCACAGTGACTCCAGGATCAGAATTTTATTTGTTCAGCAATGTGTAGGTCCGTTTCAGTTGTGGTAGCTATGGTGAGTTGGCAGGTTGTTTTTTCATTTAGATAACCTTGCTTCTGCTTGTCACTCTGCTCTAACACTAGTGTTTATCCTGATGGACACCTGTAAACCTGTAAATACCTTATGCATGAGTCTTATCTACCTTATTGATTCCTGATGGGAGATATAGTAAGGAAGTTTGGGCAGTGTCTTGAATACACTGAAATTATCCAATTCAGAGTACCTATAATATCTAATTTTGCCACTGCAGTGGAACTAAAGGCAGTGATGTCAGCATGACATTATAATGTCTAGGGCAACTATATACTTGAGGCTTAATCTAGTGTTATTCCAAAAGTTTTGGAAACCAAAATTACTGTGCTAGCATATTACAATGATACCTGTGTCAATCGCTGGTTAAATTTGTATGCACTTTGCTTCTCCTGACTCTAGTAGGGGAAGATGAGAGATGGAAACTTATTGAGAGATTGGTCAAAGCTTCAGCTTTTACCTGGATTTTGGTGCTACCTGTTCAAAGAGCATTGTTACTGACTTTGAGTCATGAGATGGAGAAAAACAACCCAAATTACTAAGTGATGAGGATGTTTTGCATTGTTTTCTTGAGTCTCCTCTTTTCTAAATTCCAAGGT
Source organism: Rhynchotus rufescens (assembly GCA_032273925.1). Taxonomy (NCBI): domain Eukaryota; kingdom Metazoa; phylum Chordata; class Aves; order Tinamiformes; family Tinamidae; genus Rhynchotus; species Rhynchotus rufescens. The sequence continues at coordinate 1,087 of JAVCKT010017613.1, forward strand.
GCTTATGGGGCCATGATTTTAATATTTTTGTATAAAACTATTAATTTAAATGATCTCATAAAACTGCTAACTTTTGGTAGACAGTATTTGGACCAAAGTATCAAATATCATAAGACTTGTGCTTAAAATCTTGGGAACTTGGGCAACGCTGGATTTGGTCTGATTGTCAATTTATTTAACAGTCATGTGCAATTGTAGAAGGTAATCTAAAATGCTGTAAAAAAAATGAACTGATAGATTCTTCTAGTCAGTAACGAGGTAGTTGAGAACATATCATGAATCAGCTAAACTTATTCAATGTGTCCATCTGATTCCAAAATATGTTGTAGATGGCATCCTGTTTGCACTTGTGAAGAGAACTTAGACATGCACGTATTATTACTGTGCAAGTTCTCTGTGCAGATTTGAACAGGAAAAAATTTGGCTTATTTGCTTAAGGAATGCTTGCATTCTACAGTGCATCAAAAGTAACCCTAACTAAGCCATATAAAGGCATATCACATCCTTCCACTTTGTGACTCACTTATTTCTTGATTATATGCCAGACCAATTCTAGTTTCTTGTGTTTTACTTACAATAACATTAGTGTTTAATTCTACAGATGCAATCAAAGCTACACTTAATATAAAGAAAACAAATTCCCTATTTTACAGCTGCATTAAATACTTCCCCTAAAATGGTTTTAGAGGTTTTTTTTTTAATGTATGGATTTTTCACAAAGCTAGAGACTTTATTTTGGTTTTAGTACTCTGTATTTATAGATGTGGAGTGATCATTTTCTGGTTAATTTCATGCTGAGCTTTCTCAAAACTAGTTGTACTAGTTCCATGCTCTTCATCTTTTTCCTATCACTGCTGTTACAATATATTAACTTTATATTCTAAAGCTATTAGCTTTCAGCCCAGTTAATAATTTGTGAGGATTTTGTCTTTTGAGAGTGAATATCTGGGTTGTTGGTACTGCTATTATTTTTTTTTGGGGGGGGGGGAATGGCAAATAAGATAATCCTAATAGCGAAGGAAATAGCAAGAGTTTATTCCATAAGCATTAGAAAAGGAGGGGCAGCAAATAATGTAGCAATCTTGGCCTATCTTTTATTTACGTATTTATTTATTTTTGCAGGAGGTGAAGGGCTACTTTGGCATTTGGCTGTTAATGCTCTCTGATTTGTCTTTTCTTGGAGAGATGTAAAGGGATGTGTGTGCCTGTGTGTGCATTTTCCTATTTTCTTCTTGACACCTGGCCATAACAGAATATTCCTAATTACCTGCAGGCTGTTTTGTGTGCATAAGCTTTATTTTTATTTTTATTTTTATTTTTTTTTAAAGCTAGTTCAGTCCTTCACTTTTAGCAACTGTATGGGCTGAAAATGGTGTCATAACTTGGAAAGAAAGGGGAATTTTCAATGGATCAAATTGAGGACAAGGCTATACTGAGCAACAGACTTGTCTTTGCTTTCTGCTTTGGGAGTTTCTGCTTGAAAAAAATGGCACTTGATGGATATGTGCTTTTATGCAGCAAAATGACTGAAATATTTGTATCTGAGTGGATTAAGGAGCTACTGAACTACTCTGGATGTGAAGTTCACATAAGAGCACAGACGAACAAATCAAAAGTTTTGCCTCAGCTTTCCCTTTGAGGACATCATTCTGAGGACTGATCAGAAGGAGAAATCCCTGAGTACCAGCACAAACTGGAGAAGATTTCACAGTCAAGGTTAGAGGGTCACACCACAAAAAGATGAAGGCAGAGAGGAGAATGGGCTGCTGAAAGATCTGCTCTGAGGCTGATGGCTTTACAAGCAGGCAGAACAAAAGAGCAAAACCTCAGAGAAGTGAAAGGAGACTGTGTCTTTTACAACAGCCTGTGATTTGGTATTTCTCTTTTTCCTCACTATCATCCTAATTTCATTTAATGTATTTTTTTTTTTTTTTTTTTTTTTTTGCAAAATGTCTCAAGAATTTGAATCCAAGCCTATTTGGGGAAATCTCTCCATCTTCTGCCAAACTGTGCTTTTGTCAGAGATGCATACATTTACTTTCCACCTACTGTGATGAATGTGTACCCATACTGCGCGTATGGATCTAGGCTTGCTATCTATTGGCTTCCCATTACAAGCAGCCAAATAGAAGCCTATGGCTTTTCACATTTTGTTTTCCCATGCTCCAGAGCACTGCTGGGCTCATGTTGATACTGATGAGTCTAGTCTTTGTCAAGGTCAAAACTTGTCAACTTAACCCTTAAGAGTAAACCCTACAGGACTTGCTGCCATAGAAGAGCCTTTGCAATGAAGTATTTTGGGAAACATTGGAAGTATCTGACACAATATTTTGAAATCACTAAAGTTTATATGTGTAGATATGGAAGTATTCCTTGTATATGCTCCTCTGGGGCTTTGTTAAACTGCTAGATAAAAGTGTGCTCAGGGAGGATTTGAAGTCCAGTCCTATTCCAAAGCAGAGCTGCCAAAGCTTTACAGGTCCCATAGAAAAATTTTGCTTTAGGTCATGTTTTGTCAATAGAAAACAGTTACTACACTGTTTTATAGAAGCAGTAGAATATATGTATTTTATAAGTATGGTTTTCCTTTTTGGATGGTATCTAGTCTGAGCATCACGTCTTTTTTTGCTTACTCAGATGCTACCTTTTATTCTGTAAAGCTTCCTTGACATAGCATTCCTCCTTCCTCCAGGGATAAATAGGATAAGGGTATGCAATTTGAGATAGATGCACTGGTAACTATGTTGAGTAGAAAATGGAAAGTGGAGTTACTAAACCTTCAAGGCACTTCATGCTTCCTTAGCTGTGTAGCCTGTCGCCAGAAATACCAAGCTAAACAGCAAGCGATAGTAGAAAATGAGAGAAATTAGAGAAGAAAAAAGGTAGAGAAAAAGAGATATTGTGGGGGCAAGTGTCTTGGTGAGGGTTAGCTGGTGAATGTGAAGGATTATGGAAACCATCTTCAAGTGGTGGGATTTGAGGGAGAGAAAGAGCTACCACTGTTAAAGGTGAGAACGTGTGAAAGGATGGAAAGGAAACTAGTGCTCACTGAATTCAGGGACCACAGTTCAGCAGGTTGGCAAGAGCAAGAGAGCAAACCCATGGAGAAGTTTTAACAGAGGGAAGTCAGTTTTGATCCGAGTCCTATAATGAAGTGAAAGCCAGTGGAATTGTCTAGTGCTGCCAAACCAAGTATTGGAAGCTTGCAAATTTTCTCTCCCCATTATGTTATCATATCATAAAATTGACCTAAATGTCTCAAAACTTTAGAAAGTAATAAATCTTCACTGATTTTTGTTTGATTTTTTTTTCTAATCCAACTTTGCCATATTTCAGCTTCCTCTGAGACTTTTTAGAGCAGCAAAGCCTGCAAAAACCAACAAACAGAAAACCCACTCACGATGGTGTCTTCAGTCCTGAATATGAAATTCAGGTATTGTGCTGATAACTTTCAAATTCTTCATTTCACAAATTATTTGTCAAAAGTATTGCTTTTATTTGTTTTTTCAGTTTACACGGAATTTGTATCTTCCTTCATCAATGAAGATGATTTAATGATTTATATTAAGAAAATCAGCAGCAGCACAACATTTTTTACGATCTAGTTTTAACAGCCAGCCTCTGCAGATTCAGGGCAAGACTATGGAAGTGTGTGATGGCCTAACAGTTCTGGAAATGTCATCAATAATGTAGATCTAGGCCTGGTTTATTTTTTACAATGCTAGTGCAGGAACCATCCTGACAGAACAGAGATTCTTTTGTAAGCTGTGCAGGTAGTGGATCTTTCTTTTTATAAATGGATTGGCATGTGTTTTTAGAGTTGTAGTGCATTTCTGGAGAGTGGGGCAAACACAAGGCAATTCTGACTGTTTTTCAATAGTGTCATGATTGTAAAAGATGCCCCTATGCATTGCATTAGAGCCTGCAACAAGCTTTAAACTAAACACATCAAAGTGGACTTGCTGCTTTCGGTTGTCTCCTAGACAGTAGGGATGATAAATCAACAATGAGGATAAACCTTTTCCTTTGTGTAGGTTACATGACAAAACATCTGCTGTCCATATTTTGACCTGTATTTTGATACAAAGCCTCCTAAAATCCTTATACAAAAGTGTGGAAGTTGTTGTGTGTTTTAGGGCAACCTGTGAGTGCATGTTACTAGTCCTGTGCTGGCAACAGGAAGGACTGCATGAATTCCAAATACTCTTTTGGCACATAAGCAAAACCTGTGATTGTGTAAAGAAGTTAAAACCTTTCCTTCGTTTCTAATAAATAAAAAAGTTGAAATTTTCCATGGTCACTTGAAAATTGATTTTTTTTTTCTGAGTTAGTTTTAAAATAAAACCTTAGAGGCCAGGCTGTAAGGCTCCTAGTTCTGGAGCAGCTCTTGTTTCTCAGATACAGGCTGCCTGCCAGCCTTGCAAACTAAAACTGAAGAGGACCTGTGAGCCCAGAAGTCCTGGATCATCTGTGCCCATTGCAAGGTGTCATGGAAGTTCTGCTGGAGAGCCAACAGCGGGGCGAGCAATGTGTAGATGTACAGCACGACCATCTCTCTCTGAGTTAATTTAGGGGCTAAAAGCTGATCCCTGCCTTGATCTGTGTACATCACTTCCCAGGAGAGCTGCTGAAACTGCTTTGCTTTTGGCACTTCCCTGTGCCCTGTGGGCAAAGAGTCCTAGCTGCTGCTGAGCCTCCTCAAGCCCTCGGAGCGCCCAGCTCCGTGGCAGGAAGCCTGCAAGCTCTGAAGTCCCTGGCTATGGATGTGATTTGACTGTGGAAACTGTTGCCATAAGGCAGTGCTGAGGCCAGAGGATTTAGCAGGATTAAATAATGGATTGAACGCGTTTGTATAAATAACTACACTATCCAGAATTATAATAGTTAATGCTAACAAACATTTTAGGAGGCTATAAAACCTCATGTTTCAGGATTTAACTTACAGGGATCAGGGAAAAAAAAAAAAAGCTAAGGGGTGATATATCCCAATCTTTCTTTATTTATTTATTTTGGCTTGGTGTGTGGCTCAGGCTAGAGGCAGGATGTTGGAATAGATGGATCACAGGTATGATTCTATGTATGGGTGTTTAATCAGTGTTTATCTCGCTCACTGTGAATCCTGAGAAGTGCTTCTGATGCATCTCTTTATTTGCAAAGCATTAACTAATGATTACTAAGGAGACGTGCAGGTGGCTAAAGCCTACGTTGGCACGAGCCCCTCTTTGCTTGGTCTGTGACAGCGGATGCTCCCTGGCTGTACTTGCTGTTCCAAAAACTGGGCATCTCCACAGAAACGAGTCAAAGGGTGGCAAGGAAAATAAAAATCTCACCTTTCGTTAGGTTTGCTTCTGTGAGCTGTAGTTATGACTCAGCCTGCAGGCATGAGAAACACCCATAGTACCACACCTCCCTGGCAAAGCCAGGTGCATGAGCACTCCAGAGGCTTATTCTTGAGGGAAGCACTGGAAAAGTACTCTTTCTCCATGCCTCAATAACATTTACTGTTGTTACCTCGGGCATTTCACTATCCTGGCCTGTTGGTAAAGGAGTGTCATACTCAGCTGTTGCTTTGCTTCTCAATAGTTTTGTGTCAGATGAAATAAAGGTCAATAGTTGTGACCTGAAGAGCTTAACAGGGAAAAGGCGCAGATTTTAAAAACAAACAGGCTGTAGTCACAAAAGTCTCAGATGCTTATCTCCTTAATGTTCCTGAAAATTTTCCATCATCCCTTTCCCCAGTGGGTAACTAAACACAGCCAGGGAAAGCAACTACAGAAGACCCCGGGTTAGGCTAGCAGCAGAGCTGGTAACAGATCTCAGATTTCCAAGGCTGAGCCTGTCGTACCTTCCTGCCCTTAAAAGAAACAGTCCACACTGCTCAGGATTTCATATGTGCAGATGGATTCCCAGTTCTTCTTCATTTTGTGTTTTGTTTCTAGTAGTCTTCTGTTGGTCTTCTGTGGATGTTCTGAAGTAAACATGTGCGTTGCCTGATTGCCTGAAAGACTTTTTTTCTTTTAATCAGTTAAACAAGAGGTAAAAAAGAAAAAAAGAAAAACAGATGATTCTCCTAGCTCCTGAACTGTTAGCATGGGTCAAATATCCTGAAACTGAGTGGAAAAAAGTTCAGAGAAGAGAGAATTAATGAGATCCTATAGACTAAGCAAGGCTTACTGACTGGCAAAATCCAATTACAGAGAAACTATTAATGCAAGTCATAACTTTATTTTGCCTAGTATTCACTGCTGCCCTGCTTCTTTCCTTTAATGACTTCTTTGAGGTTGGAAAGCGCTCTGGAAAGTGGCAAATAAGTGAAATGTTACAAGTCTTACTAAAATTTTGACTTCCAGTCAAAGCTTTGTCTGTATAAAAACTGAAGATTGGGTCCAAGAATATTATTTCTGCCTTCTCCGTGTTGGCAGTGAGAAAGCAAGGGTATTGCAACGTATAATACATGTGCAAGAGTTGTACCTGCTTGCAAGAGCAGGGAGATGACTCATGCTGCTGCCTGTTCTGCTACACTACCACTGCAAATGTCACATTCCCTCCTTTGTCTTTTGTCCACTGAGATCTTGAGGTTAGGTGCCAGTGACAATCATGTAGCTTAACAACGCCCAGGTAAAATACAGCCCTTTCCAAAGTAAAATATTCTCTTTATTACAGTTCATTTCGCTATCCTGGCTCACAACAACTGCTTGGGGACCTTCAACCAAATTTTCTTTTTCTTTCTTTCCTTTTCTGCAGTATATGCTATACTGCCAAAAGAGACATTGATTGAGGTCTTATGATTATTTCCTTTAAAGCAGCTCATTTATAAGCACGCCTGTTTATTCCTTTCATCCTTATGTGCTCCCTCTGCATGAAAACAGAATACATACTTCCCTTCTCTTACAGGTCATGTATTTAAAACTCTCTGAGACAGCAAATTCCCTTTCTGGGGTAACCAATGACTTTGTTCTGCTGCTGTCTTCATTTCAGCCTTAATTTTAGGAGGTGCTCAGCCTAGGTAAAAGGGACAAATAATGGAGATATTTTTCTTTTGTGAAGATTCATTAATGGTCCCAGGCCTTCTAATTAACTGCATTGCTGAAAGGGAAGTGTCCCACTTGTAGAACAGTGCTGGGATCAGCAGGTAAAAGAAAACTGAAGTGGACTGGGTTTATTCTGTACAAGTGAGAAACTTTTAGAGCATGAAAACAAGTGCTGACTTGATTTCATTTCTCATTGAAACATGGCTAGAAGGATTCTAGATAGAACATATTTTAGATATTTTCTGATTGTGTAAGCATGCGGTCAGTGAAGTTAGCCAATAAAAGAGTGCAAGTATCTTAAACAAGCCTTTGGACACCAGAAACCCACATTTGTTGAGGCCATTTTTCTCTGTTGCTGCAATGCCCAGTTCCATTCCAGGTTCCTCAAGCTGCAGCTTTCCAAAGATGTATTTCTCCCTCTTGTCCACAAATGGCTGCAAGAACTCTGCCAAAGGTTTGATTTGCTGGATCCAGGTCACAGTGACATGATGTATCTGTGTTTGTAGATGTCCAAGAGGACTCCCATGTCAAGCTAACGCAGGCACGTGTGAGTCAGGGAGGCCGCTTCTTTAACCTCTCTCCTGTGTAAAAGTGACCTGTCTAGTGTAGATGTGATTTAGAATGGTCTGACTACCACACTTGCAGTTTCGGAACTCATCACCTGTAAGGATCTCTGTCCTCATCTCTCCTTGGCAGTGCAGATATACTCTAAGCTGTCTAAGGTGGTTAGGTCACAGCTGCAAAAGGCTAGCAGGTCTTTTATTACAGGGTATGGTACTAAGTCCATTGGTTAGTGTTATGCTTTACAACCTTTCATTAGGTTATATAATAAGTAATAAATTTTTGGTTCAGTTTCAAGCAGGTATTTTCTCTTGTATGTCTCTTGTACGGTGATAGACGAGTGGGTTGATTTTCATCAGCACTGCATAGAATATCAAAGTTCTTTGGGTAACTGGGAATGAATTTCAGATAGAGAAATGTAACAGTATTAACGTTCTTTCAAAGGACATGAAACCATATCAAATGTACGTTTTTTTTTCCCGATGTCTGTTGTATTTTAGGAAATATATATGCAGCTATTGCATGTCTGGCCATTATTGCTAAGTGAAGCAGGATAGGCCTCCTCACACATTTGTGCAAAGAAACTGTCAGTCCAAGGGCTAGATTCTTAATTGTTTTGATGTATTCCAATTTAAAGTATCTTGGTTAATTTAGGTAGGGACAAAGACAGGCATACCAAAATGAAATTACGTCTTTGAAGGATTAGATAAAGTAATTATAATCAGACAAGCATTTAATTGTGTGCAGCTTAAAACTACTATGATCTTTTTTAACTAGTGATTTATTGAATCTTCTTCCACTTTGCCATGTAGCCTGGAATAGTTTTGCTGTTTGCTGAATTTTAATGATATTCACTCTCTTAGTATCTGTTACCTCTCAATATATTTTGAATGTGACTTTTTGCCTAAGTTGACATCCTGTTCATGAGTTCCAAAGGTATTTTTATCTACTTTGCATCCACCCTTGTGTAAGTTTCAAGCTATCTTAAAATTTAAATCCTATAATGAGAGATATTCTGGGAGTATCAGTGCTGAAGATTGACAGATAAGAAAAGGATCCAGGACTCAAATGGTGAGCAGTAGAATCTCTAAAGTATTCTGAGTTCACTCAAAATTCAAGTCATGGAAGTCAGCTTATATAACAGTTTTGCATGGCACCTTTCCCCATATGTCTTAATTGTCCAACTTTAAAAACTAACCAAAAATCCAATATAATTTTCTGAGATATTTGAGTGTTTTCTAATCCTTTTGTGTTTGTCTACCTCTAGCTTTACAGCTTCTGGCAGATATTTTTCTCTTTTCTATATATTCAAAGCAATCTGAAATTTCAAAAGTTATTGACTTGTTTTTAAGAACAGACCTGCAAAGTTAGTTATGACAAATAGCAATTTGTTATTCATTGCTATTAAACTCGTATGCAAATCATCCCAAGCGTGACCAGGGAGACCAATAGCTTTCTGCTGTCAAACTTTCTTAAGAGCCTGCTGGAGACATAACGTACTTTCCAATATCTTTGTGTTACTATGATCTCTAAGAGTGTGTGAAGAGAACAGGAGAGAAGGATGTGTTTAGTGAGAAAGTCCTCAAAAATAGTTGCTTGAAGTGCTTAGGAAAGCTGACAGAATACAACTGCTGTGGAGACTTTTTTTTTCCAGCTTAATGGCAGAGCTAGTTTTCACTGGCTAATTTGTAGTACCGCACATGTCAAGGAAGTACAAAACCACTAAAAACCCTGCCTGTGAGATGGCTTTAATACATAACAGGCTGTACAGATTAGGGAGAAATCTAGGACTTCAAGAATCTTCTTGGTGCTGCCTTTGGGGCATGTCTCCCAGTGCACATCTGTGCCTCACTGGTCTGCCAAGACCTTTTTGCTTTATCTGCCTTACAGAAGTCTGTAGTGAATCCATGTCACTTTATAGCATATAGTAGTTCAGTGCACTTAGAGAAAGGTTTGAGACTAAAGGTCTCTTTCAATTTCAGATTTTTTTATTGCATTTTTTTTTCCCAAGACCACTGTGTATCCATTTTCCCTGACTTTCTTATTTTCCTCTGTCTACCAGTCAAGAAAAAATTTATCTGATGACATTTCTTAGAGGTTGCAAAGAAGCCTACCCAAGATGCTCTGAGACATCTTTACAAATCATTTTGAAGTGAGATTTTTAAGAAAATATCTCCATTACTGAAAGATATGATTCTCTTTTGGCCCCTATACGCTTAGGAATAGCTTGTTTTCTTGAGTAGAGCTCATATCTATTGTAGGTGCTCCTGTTGAACATCCTCCTGCACCATTTCCAAAATGTGAATCTGAAACACTACTTTTCACAAGTAGTTAATTTCTTCACCTTGCTTTTCAAGAGACTTGAGGTTCTGTGATTGTATCTAAGCAGGAGTTTTACCTCTGGTCCCCCCTGCTTAAAGAAGAAAAAAGAACTATCAAATACTTACGTACAAAAGTACTTCCATACTGCAATGGGCTCTCAGAGGTCTGCAACTTATCTCATGTGATGGAAGAGACTGTACATAATGTAATGGATATTTTCTTCATCTGCCCATTGAGTTTAGACCCTTCCTTTTATACTGGCAAGAGAAAAACATTCATCCATTAATCAGGACACTGATAAATATGAGCAGCTTTGCAGGGATGGTGAATTTAAATACTAAGGGTTTGTTCCAAATTTTTTGCCAGGATAATATCATTTTCTCTGCTGTTTCAAGTATTTACCCAGAAAACACTGCTATCTGAGTGAAGACTGAATGTTTGGAGTTGGTCTGCAGGCCAGATATATCACAAATGTGGAAATGGGTGAATGCTGTTGGAGTTCTGTTAAGACAAGGAAATAATAGGGTAAGAAATAAATACACTCCGTGAGAAATCAAATTTAGATTGACTTTGTTTCTAGTCCTCATAGTCCTTATCAAGTAGTTTAAATTATATTTTGGTCTGTAGATTGCTCTCAAGCATATTGTTATGACTACACAGGATATAACTTGGTTAGTCTGAGTGGACTAAACTAACGGTTAAACTAGGTTTTGGTTCAAGTCAAATACATTTACAATTTCAATCCCAGATTTGCTTTCCACAAACATTTCCTAACACTCATTGGATTCGCCTGCTAGAGTGGTCTCAGAAGCAACTTAAAATATTTGCTAGCTTTAACTACTGTAGTAATATTGAAGATGTTACACTATTTCCATTAATCATAGTCCTATTTTTACCTGAATAACTAAAAAAGAAAAATAGAGGCTATTCATGATTTAATATCTGTAAAACACACTGATAACCTTTGGGGGGAAAAGAAAAAAGAAACGGGAAGTGGAAGAAAGTGCTCTTACAGTGACACTCTGCAGTAAACACACTTGTGCCTATGAGTAGGGGCTTCTAGAAAAAATAATCTTATACATAAGGTGATTAAGACAAGTAAACCAGCTTCACTTCTTTGTTGTTAAACAAAGATGTTATTCTTGCACTTGTAAGATTTAGTAAGACATTAAGCATGTGTGCATGATGTCAAGATATTGGCTCTAGCATGTGTTCTTACAGCCTTTATAGTTTGTGATGATATAATTAGGTACATTCTGTGAAAGTAACTTAAAATGTTACTGTCTGTTCCAGTGAATTGAATGTGTTTGGTCCAGGGTATCTTGCTGGAATGCTTGCGCAGTGTTCTGGCTGGACACCCTGGGAGTTCAGGAGTGAAACCATCTCTGCTTTCCTCCGTGTCGTCACGTGTCTTCAGGTTTCCATGTGTGCCCAGAGTGCCAAATGAAAAAAGCAAGATCCTTGGCCAGCATCTTCCTTTGGATTTTCTGGATGAGCTGTACCTCATTGCACTTTGCCGTTAAGCTGGTGCTCGGCCTGGAACCGTAACCGCTGGCTCTGGATATTTAGAGGTACAGATCACCCAGAGGCTCTTAGCTTGCTAAATTCAGTCTCTTTTTTATTTTATTTTATTTTTTTTTTAACTTTTGTCCTCTCTTAATTGCGTGCTACTCTGTAATTGGTTTCCCTTCTTTTTCTGTTTCTGGCTCCAGTTATTAAATATTTTGCACTTGGTACAATGTCGTAGTTCTGAGGATCCAAAAACATGTAAAGACCTTAATTCATGACACCTTCTGAAACAGGCATTTATGGTACCTACTTAACAAGTGGCTCATCTGGGATTCAACAGTGCTTTCTCCCAAGGTCTGGCAGCAGGTCAGTGCAGGGCCAAGAATAAACTCCAAGCATCCATATTCCAATTTCTGCTCTAATACTATTCTTTGTTTATAGTAATATGTACTAAACATACTAAACATGTATTATTACCTCTTTTAATGGGAAGTGTTTAATGAATGAGCTATTGATAAATTCTTAGTGTTTACTATCCAGTGCCATGAAGAAAAGAAGAAAAATAGATGAGTTGTTTTTTGATTTGGAATCCAAGCTGAACTTTTTTATTTATATTAAATCATGCCGTGGATATTTTTAAGAATGCAATATTTTGCCCCTCCCCTCTCCACAAAAACATGCACAAAGAGATGAAGCTGGATATCTTCAAACCAGCAGTTTTAAGACCAAGGGTGGACAAAATGGTAGTAGTTTGCAGCTGAGGTCCTTCATCAGTCTTGAATTATTCTAGCTGTATCATCTCTTTGGTTGCTATAAATCAGTTCTTCCTATTCCTTCTCTGTGGTTGTGTTCAGAATGAGTAAGATTAGTTGTAAATGGTCTTTTTTTTTTTTTTTTTTAAATTTAGACTTGGGAGGCAGCAGCATTTTGACACGGCGCTATTTATAAAAGAGTAATTGTGGTTATATTTCATAATATAAGGACTTGCACAGGGAGGGGAACTACACTGAGGTATGCGTGGGGTGCTCCCGGCATCCCAGAATAACAACTGGTTTAAGCTGCCTTTTCAAATGCATTGCCACTTGGCTGTGAGTGGAATTAAAAAGAGAAAAAAATAAAAACATAGAACATGCTCCCATGCTCCGGTCTGGACTTGGCCACAGTGTTTCTCTCTCCAACTCACGTGTGGCCTTGCACATGTTTTCAGGGTGGAGAAGCTGAGGCTTTTGCTGGGCTCGGAAATGGCGTAGTGGGGTTGCATTTCTGTGGGCTTTTGAAAGAGCAGTAGTTGTTGCACCAAAACAGCTGGTCCCTGTGCACAGAAGTTTCCATCTCAGGTCCTGAGCTTCAGGGTGAATCATTGCTTGCCCAGGAAGGGGAGGGACTCAGTACAAACTTGAGTCATCTAAGGTAGACCATGCCATTTGTAGAGTGGTCTCTGTCTACAGGTAATGAGTGAGTCAGCTCCTGTTCTGAATCACCTTCTCCAGGAACTGCTCCTTCTCCCCACAATGACAAGAGTGAGCCTAACGAATACTTGATCACCCAAGCTACACACTTGACATGCCTAGTGTGGATCCTTCCAGATCTTTTTTTTTTTTTTTTAAAAAAAAAAAAAAAAAGAGGATTTGGTGTAGATGGCCAGTTTTCCCAATGCATGCTCCTATGGAGCATGGAGCCAGATCAAGGATCAGAGTCCAAGTATGGATGTGGTCCTGCACTGGTGTAATCAGAGCTTCAAGAGAGGAAACTAGCTGTGGGGGAAGTGAGAGCAAGGGATGAGCAGCCCCATGGGGTGCTTTGCACAACACCCTGCCAGGGTACTGGTGTTAATGATCTTCTGCTTTACAGTAAAGCACTCGGTAGGAGTGCAGGGAGGTTGGGGGGTGTAAAAAAGTGCTCCTGGAAAGAGGCATCGTGATCTTTTCCTGGCCCCAGTTAACTGCCCTTGGTCTTCTGCAACCCGCTGTGTTGTACTCTGGAACAGGTTCATGACTGCACTGACTACAGTGAAGCTGAGGACTTGGCCTAGGATCCAGAGATGTTTCGGAGAAGTTTGCATCTGGATATGGCTCAGGGTCATCTCTAATCATAAGTAATGACTCTTCCCTCTGGCCCTCAGCTGCTATAGCAAACTGTTTTAAACTGGCAGAAAACAGCTTCAAAACTACCTCCTTTTTCTGCTGCTTACTGAGGGGTCAGTGTGTGCCCAACTGCTTGACAGATAGATGTGTGGCTTTCTCCTTTCCTTAACTTCTAATGTAGCAATAAGACACGCCTGGGATTCTTCTGTGCTTTCCCCAAGCCACACAGATAAGGAAGAGTAACCAGAAGATGAGGGGAGAGATTTCTACAACCACTGAGAATATTTGGCGTGGTGTTCCTGCCTGCTGGCACTTTGCTATGAGACAGGCCCCCACTACACAGCTCTGAATGCAAAGCTGTACCTTAACAGCCCAGCTAAGCCCGGGCTGGTTTGTTTTGGGAATAGCTGCCCCATCTGCTCCCTGTTTGCTTGAATGTGAAAAAGTGTTTGTGCAGGCTGGGAGGTGGGGACAGGAAGCTACGGTGTTGACATTTTGAAACAGCGTGGCATCTCACTCCGGTTTCACATCAGGCAGGTAGCAGGAAGAGAGCAGAAGGAATAGCTCAGGCACTGGAAGCAAGAGCTTGCATGCAGCTGCTGTGCTTATACTCATGCAAGAGCTATTCCCCGAGGTGCCTGCCTTGTCTGACTGTATGTCTACTATAATCCCCTTAAGGCTGACCTCTGCTTCCAGCATGGAGAGCTGTGGCTGAAATATTCCATGCATCCAAGTGTCCCGCTCACACAGCAATTTGCTAAACGTGTTCTCGCTGTGGGAATGTTCCCAACTCTTTCAATTGTTAAAAAGATATATTGCTTCTCTCATCCTTAGATCATCCTTTGGACCAAACAGGACTCCTATTACTTGACTTTCTAAATTTAGCAATTTCAGACACCTCAAATTATGAATTTAGTGCTGTTCAAAACTGCCACTCAGAAGAGTGAAAATATGTGTTTTTATCTCCTTCTTAAGAGATTCTGTGCAGAGTACTTCATTTGAGGAAACATATCTCTTTTTTTTTATATCATTAAAAAGAATAGAAGAGTATGCAAGACAACCAAATTGGCATGGAATGGGGTATGAAGAGAGTGAATGAGAAAAAAAAAAAAGGAACAGAGCATTGTTACTACTAGAATGAGAAATGGTGCTACTTCACAGTCTGAAATAAACTAATAAATGGGGCATTGACCCAAGGACAGAGAAGACTGGCAGGGTTTTAGATCTTAATACATAGTTGGTGTTTTAATCATGGTGGACTGCAAATTGAGCATGGATGTAGGGATGATATATCAACAGGACCTTTTTGGGTCTACTTGTAATTTCAAAATAGGAACAGGATAGCTTTAAATCTAAAATTGAGTACAAAGCACACAATGGGATGTAGGTATTTAAGTTACTATCTTTTCCTTTGTAAGTAGCAGGGGGTGTGAGAAGTGACACATTTCGTGTGTGTGTGTGTGTGTGTGTATATAAGCAAACTTCACGCCATTATTGCTAATAAAGTACTGCATGTTGACTTGCAGTGGCTTTACTTCATACCTCTTATCCCTGCTCTTTGGTTTATGAATTTATAATGCAACACCTAGAAAACTGCAGTGATAAATGTTCTCCTACTTTGGTACCCACCTCTGCTGTGTCTTTTAGGCTCCAACAGAGAGCAGGAAACCTTCTTCCATGCAAGTTGCAGTGAGATAAACTTGAATCATCTCCTGTGCACTGGTTTTCTGATACTTTGTTGTCAGTTCACAGGCACGTATTTTTAGAACTTTGTGATAAATATTGTCTCCCACTATATAGTTTGTGTCTCCCTGTACTTGCACAGTCCAGAGAGACTGTTGCAGATTTTGTTCTTAATTCAGCGCTTACCCATAGAGCCTATAAGTGCCTGTTGCAGCTAAGCCCCTCCATGTGGGGTGGGTATGAGAGTCCTGCTCCTGGAGGCCAAGCCATCAGGTCTGATGTATGTTGTGAATGTCTCCACCTGCCAGAAAATCATTCTTTCCTGGAAAGAAAGGTTCCATTTTCTTTTTCCTGACGTATTCTTTTTCTCTAAATTTCCCTCAGCTCTCTTAGAAATATTACTGGAAGTCACCTTGTCTTTGGATCCATAGTTAGTAGAGAAGCAATTTAAACCATCTGAGCATGAGATGTAGTGTCATCAGCATCATATCTATTCTCTCCCATTTTACCACCTGCAGAATATTTGTGATAGCCCAAGGGGCTGTGTTCACACAACCATGCTGTGGTGGAGAGGACTAGCTCTCCTTTGCATGGCTGTCCACCCACACCTCACACATGCTCGTTCCAGTGTCAGTGCTCCTGTATGACCTCAAACTACCCTCTTCAACCCAGATCCTGGTAATTGGCTTCTTTACCTTCTGTTTCCAGTCTTCCTGTTGAGACTTCAAATTGTGGTACTTCTATTTGCTATGTGGCCTACACTTCTCTCCTGCTTTTCCCCCATCCACGTGCTGGTGCCTTGCATTTTGCATGACAAGAATACATGACTTTTACAGTGCTTTCCATCCGTTAGTCTCGAAACGTGTTAGTACTGAAGATAATGTCTAGATACTACACTAAGCATGTAAAATGCTAAGAATCATTATTAATTAGGGCTATAATGCTAGGACTAGGTTAAATAATTAGTTTACAGATGATCTCTCCAAAGATTCCTATTATAAATACGGGCATTTAGGGGATGTCTTAAGATAATGGAATTATGCAATGAAGGGCCTCTTGGCAGATGTCACTGCAGAGCAGATTCCAGCTTCATGCAGGTGTGGAAATGGTTAAGTGTTCATTGCCAGTAGATGGCTCCCAAGAGCATTGGCGATAGGCTTTTTCTAGTCCACATGAAGCAGAGTTTTGGTGTGCTGGTGAAAACCTCTAGTGCGCCATGTAGTCCTAGCAGAGGTTTGCATAGCATCCGGATGCCCACTGCCAGACCCATTGCGTTGTCCGTGGCCCGGAGGCAATAGAGATTACACGTTCACTGTGTTAGGAAGCCCCATCTCCTGACTGATGTGTGATGGGGGCACTGGAGAGATTCATGCTCACTAGTGCACTGGAGAGAGCTGGGAGGCAGGTAGAGATCCTGAAATATCAGCTGTGCTGTGGAATGGCTCACCTGGCTTTATGTGCCTAATGCTGGCTGGATGGAGGCCATGAGGGAAACCCTTCAGAGCGTCCCTGTGCTGGCCAGAACTACCTGGGCTGCTTCTTACATTTGCTGAACATCTCCAAGAAAGAGCTCCTAGTTGGATAAATAATTGTTATAACTACCTCCTTTCTATAATTGTCTCCAAATGGAATTCTTTCTTATATATATGTTTTAGAAATTCTATTTAAGTTTTACATTAATTGTAAGTGTATCACTTACCAACAGAAGGACCTCTGCTATGTTGCAGCTTTGAAGAGCTGCTGACCTGCTGTTAGTCTGTTTGCTGAAACTTGTGTTGTTTGAGGCTACTACTCTCTTTGACTTTCTCATTAAATATCCTGAGATTTTTTTTTTCTCTCCAGGATTTGGAATTCATAATAAGGTTGTATTTTCCAAGGCAAATATGGTTCCTTGGTAAAGCTGAGGAGATATTTTCTCTTGGTGTTTGGGGAATTCTATACCAATTGAAGCTGATTAGGAATATGAGCAGAAGAGGTTTTATTCACACAGAGAAATCTGCCATTATTAAGCGAGCAGAGAGAGACTGAGATTCATGCACTGGAGAACAGTTTTCTCAAGGGTGGCTTTCAGTTTGGCTCCTACATGCCAGGCTGACAGATATGCCACCTTGTAGCATCGGGCGGTTTGTTTCAAAACAAAGGAACTTATTTTGAAAATGATGGCCGGATGGGCATGGACAAATCGCATGGAACAGGTTTTGTTGTGAGAGTTCACAGTATTTTGACCAATAGGGTCCTTCTCTTTACCTAGAGGATATGGTAACATCTCTGGTATAAAACTGATATGGAGAAAAAGAGATGCTCTGGAAATTAAGTATTTGTGGATGAAATTTCTAGGCCATCCCCAGGACTGTTTTCCCTTAGGTATGCCATAACTGCTACCAATTTCTTAGCAGGCTGCTGCACCAGTGCGCCTGCTCTGCTGATGTGTTGCGTTGTCCTCATGGCTGGTAATGTGTTATTAACAGGTAACTTTGTGAAGCCCGTGGACGTTGCACTGTGCACACGTCTTGACAACAGCATCATAAAAACACACATTTTGGTGGGGCTGAGGCAATCTCGTACCGGGTGAGCAAACTGTTGGAGCATGCTGATGATAAATAGTTGTGTGTGCACAACAGCTTCTCAAAGGTAGGGGTGTGATGCACACAGGTGAAGATCACTGGCTTGCTCTACAGAGATCACCAGCCTAGAAACTCCCAAATGCTATTTTGGCCTTCTGAGTGCCAATTTTTACCCTTCTCTTCATGTATCTTGTGCAATGCAATCCTGTGCTTTAGGTGACCCTGCTGGTGCAGAGGAGTTGGAATAGATGATCTCCAAAGGTTCCTTCCTTAATCGTTCTGTAAGTCTATAGGGAGGAGGCACGGAGGATCTGTTTGCATGCATCATCTTGTTCTTGTGTCTGCATTTGCCTATTAGGTATTTAAAGAATACAGCCAGTGCAGCCAGTATGGGGGGCGTTATTTGATTTTTCAGTGTAAGTAGCTGCATGAATAAAAGGTATTACCTTCCTTTGTTCAATGAAAGTAATAGCTGGAAATCTCTGACAATTTTATGTAATGGTTTAGTGAGTTTCTGTGTAATGCATTAGCCTTCAGTAGAAGCTCAGCTGCTGCTGACTTACACTTTGCACTGCAGTCCTGTATTTTAGGTATATTATTTCTGAAATAAACCAGCCACCTGAGAGCAATTCTCTTGTGTGCAGCGCCCTTTTAAATAATGCCATTTTAACCAGCATATGAGCAATGAAGCTGAAGACAGGAGTTAAAGAGAAGTAATAATAAGCCCATGGCAAACCCACTCCTATGTATTCTTTGTCAAATAGGTTGATTTGCTTCTTAGCATATCTGAATAGCCTCTTGGTGGTTATAATGCTTCCCTTTGGCAAGCAATCTTGGCCCAAGGAGTGGAGCAGTCCCAAGATTTCTGGCCAAGTGCTGTCACTGCCACATGTTCTGGGGTAGACTGCGAATGTTTTTGTCTTGAGATCCTGAATAAGGCTGAGAGATTTGCTGTAGGTGGAGCGATTTAATTCTGTCTTGCTCCCTCGCTCCCTCCAGCATACTCAGTAATGTATGGAATCAAGGGAGCTTGTGGGGTCGCTCTGCATACTTTGCATTTGACTTCATTATCGCATTCTCAATTTTGGTGGTGGTACTGATGCACGCTTAAATAACTTCACCACGTGTAATATTCTCTGAGTACTAGATTACTGATTCAAGATCTCATCTGGAAGATCTTGGTTTCTGACAGTAGGGATTTGCAACAACTTACAAGTTTTGAGGTTATCTTAGAGATAGATGTCTAAGTAAGCTGGTTTATTCTGTGCTCATTACAGCCCTCTAGTTTGTCAAGCACAGTATATATTTCAACATTTTTGTCAACTCTTTTGATTGTGATGAAAACTGCTTTAAATTATTATTATTATTATTACAGTTATGGAGATGGCACATGGTAAATACATATTTAAGTTATTAACCTGCCATGAAGACAAGATCTAAACATTACTTATTTCTCACTTACCATATCTGAAATCAAGTCAAAAAAAGAGACCAAATCTAGTTCCTTGAGCAACTATTTTGATGAATAGCTCAAGATACAATCATAAAACCATCAGGTTTGATGTACTACTCTTTATTGTGCAAGCCATCCATTTATTGCAGTGAAAAGGTTATGGTTGATTGCTAGCTCTTGCAGATCATTGAATTAATAACTTATGTCTAAGTCCACCTGGTTGACTGAGATGTAAGACTATAAAAATATAGTTCAGTCATATATTGATTGCTTTA
Source organism: Rhynchotus rufescens (assembly GCA_032273925.1). Lineage (NCBI taxonomy): Eukaryota > Metazoa > Chordata > Aves > Tinamiformes > Tinamidae > Rhynchotus > Rhynchotus rufescens. The sequence goes on from JAVCKT010017613.1 coordinate 20,569, forward strand.
TATATTAATTTGATGCATTAATAAGAGACATAGCCTATAGAATAAAAGTTGGTGCTAACATTGCCCAAGTGAGGACTTTGGACATAGTGGCAGAGTTCTTTGCTAAGATGAAGAATAATGGTTAATTTCTAAATCCTTTTTTTTATCATTAATTAGTAGGGGGTTGAACTGTTCATTTGAACTCAGGCGTAGAGATATGTATGTATAAATGAAACTCCTGACCTACTGTGGATCTTGAAAGAATAACTCCTTTTGCCTTGTGATTCTGTAAGTCAGGGATTTGTTGCTAGAGGAATGTGATTGCAGGGGAGGGTACCGGGCAGGGCAGGGCAGGGTCAAGGTAGATCTGGAGAGCAGTCAGTTAGCTGGGATAAGCTGCCCTTCAGTAGGGAGAGAGGGATTTCTGTAGGGAATGACCCTGGCCGGGGAAGAGTAACCTGCCATTCTGAGCACATGTGCAGAGCTCCCAGGGGAGAGGGCAGCAGTGACAGAAGACCTTGTTAGAGGGAAATCAGTTCCAAATAGCACTACTGTAAGTTACCACTGGAATACTAATAAGTGCTCTAAATTTGGTAAGAGCTGCTATTTTTATAGGCTTGTTATTTTCCCTGTTTCTTGTTTGGGTGGATATCCCCATTGGGTAGGGAGAAGAACCTAGGAGTTAAAGTAGCTTTCAAAAAAATTACAGTCCGATATTGATGATTTTTGTGGCTTGTGGAATTCAGTAATCTTTATTCTGTCAGTAACTGGGAGGGTGCTAAAATATAGCTGATAAGCATTTTTAAATCTGTGGGCCTGCATTATTTTAGTAGAAATGGTCGCTGTAATGCAGGAATAAAAAGCTAAGCAACCATAATTACCCTGAATGACCTTAGCCTGGAAGAATCTTCCTGAGTCTGGTTCTCATTCATTAATACCAAGTCACCAAGCAGCACAAATCTGATCTGGATCAAGTGTCAAATTAAGCAGAACTCAGTGTGTGGAATTTATGCTGGGTTTGTGCCAGCTGTAGGAGGGCAGATAATACATAATCCAGCATAATGTCCACTGGAAATGAGATACCCCTTCAAAAATTTTCCCCTTTGAACACGTTTGTTGGGATAAAGTGAGTTTGCAACAGCTCAGCACCTTCCTGATAGGTTTGATCCAGAGCAAATTGTCTTTAAACCAGATTTATTGTTTTACAGAAGAGTGGCCTCAGTCAGAAGCTCTGACCATGCATTTTTAATCACAGGAACAGAGGCTTGCAGAAAGAATTTTCAGAGGGCTTTTCTACTCTTGCCAACTGTGGAAGAAGGGGAAGTTGGGGTTTTGTGAGTAAGGCTGGACCACTGGTGTACTCTAAATTGGTTTTATCACAGTGAATTATGGTTAGCTCTATTCTCTGCAGAAATGTATTTGGAAAGTATTGCTTGTGAATTATTTTGCTTACAGTGGTAGCACTCACGTGTGGTCCTGAACGCACGTTTACATGCCTATAAGTACTGTGTATACAGTTTGTTTGTCCCTCCCTCAAGCCTGAGTAGGTGGCTAAATTTAATAAATGAAATTAAATGTCTGCCTTGCAAACTTGAAATTGGAGATTAGGGAGAGAGAGGTGGGAAAGACTGATGATGCCAAGTGCTTGTATAATCATTTATGTGCCCCATGGCCTCTGTGTGATCATAAAACTGAAAGTCATTGCTCTGCTCTGCCGTTCTTAGCCTTACAACTTGAGCTGCCGAGGTGGATCTTGGGCTACTGTTGCTGCCTAAACAGAAAATGTAGAATCACTCCTCCAAGCCCGGTGATGTTTTGCAAATGCAGGCATGCAAGTCCTCTCAAATCTGTAGTCCCTTGAAAATGTGCGTTATACACCCTTACAAACCTGTGCTGGGATGGTCATGCCGTGTTTTTTAGGGCCTTCACTGACATTATAGAAAAATGTATACTTTTTTAATGTAGCAAAGGCATAGAAGAACTATTTCAAGGCAAAAGCATTATAAAAACAAGCTGCTATCATTTGACTGTGATGTAAATTTATAAACAACAGCTTCAGGCAAGTATGAAACATTGAATTTGCTTCATATTAGGATAAAGAGAAAGGCATATTTTGGACTTGTTTTTATCTCAGGGTAGCTTCTGCAGGCTAGTTTCTGCAATGTTAAAATTACTGCTGTTTTTAGTAGTGAGGACAAGCCCTAAATCTAATGATAGAAGGGCATCTAATATTGCTTTTGTTTTTCACCAGCTTGTCCTTTTCCAAGTTACAGGAAAACACACATTGCTGAAGTTCAGTTTCCAAAATAGGCTCTTACATTTGGGGAGATGAAGTTGGCTGGGAGCAGGGAAGGGAGAACTATATGCTGTTTCTATGGGAAGTATTTATAGCTGTTTATGAATGCAACTGCATTCCAATAGTTTAAAAAAGGCATGCTGCACAGGATATACAATGTATCTCCTTATTTGAACTAGCTTCGAAAAAAACCACCACCATAATCCTTTTTTTAGCTTGATTTCCTGAGGAAACTTGGCTTACAGGATCATGCTCTGTGTGTGTGTACACACATGTCGCTCCCTCTGCTCCTAATAACTCCTGAGTTCTTTGACCAGTTTTAACCAGATTTGACAGAAGCTCCAAGGATAATTGGTTCCTACAGACCCTATGAAAGTAGGTGACTCATGAAAATAAGTAGAGGAGATATGTTGTTAGTGCTCATACTGAGATAAAAGCAGCAATATAACTGTATTACTGGACACTGGGGAATCCATATAGGAGAACGATGTTATGAATGTCTCGGGTGTGGGGGAAAAACTGTGACTGGAGCATGAAGAGTGTTAGACAAAGAGAGTCCAGCTGTGGGATTCAAATTGATAGAAAACAAGTCTTCATTAGTTGTGCTTCTCAAGGAACTTTTGTTCTGCCAAGGGCTAGCAACAAAAATATGTCAGCGGGTCCCAAAATCATCTATTCAGCAAATTAATGCTTTTATGTCTGCAGAGCTCTGGAAAAAATTACCATTGTATTTTAAAATATATTTTTAGTCCATGTTTTCTAATGGACTCCCCTATGTTTGTCCTCACAAGAGATCTGTATAGCCTCTCCTGTGAAACTGCAACATATTTGACTTTCTAGAATGATCACAAACTAAAGTAAATTTCCCTAAAAAGGCAGGAAAATTTTATGAAGAATAACATTTATTTAAAAGCCTTTATTTTTTTGACCTAGAAGAAGAATATAATGAAAAAAAAAAAAATCTGAAATGACTTTAAAATGATGTCCTCAGTACAATTCTATTTTGAGCTGCGAGATATGTCCAGGCCTTGATAGTAGATTTCTGTAAACCAGTGTATATTTTGCAGTAGGTTGCTTCTTTCCAGGGAAAAATCATCTGTAATTCTTCAAATAAAACTTGGTGTCACATCTAGGCCCAAAGAGCTTGGCTTTGCAAGAGGGACCAGTATGATACCAGGGATGAGATGGTGAGAATTGGGAAAGGTGTGTGGCAGACAACCCTTCTTCTCTGATTTGGAGGAACCAGCATAGAGACATAGGAAATGGACTCTTTTGCTATTCTTTTCTGTGCTGTAACTGAAATTAGAAAATTACTGCTAATTTGGACAAAACAGCATGGAGCTTACTCATTTCTCACTGTCTGACCAAGAAATTCAGAAAGATGCATTTTACCTCCTTTTACGACTTACTAGAGCAATGATGAGGTTCTCTCATGGATTTTTTGGTTTATACCCAAAAAGATAAAAATTAGGTTCAGCAATAAGGATCTGACAATGTACAAATCTACCTTCAGCTGAACTGCACAACCTTTCCTGTTTTCGTTTCCTTAGATTCCTTAAATATAAAAGATCTTTTTTTTTTTCCACACACACAATGGCATCCCAGTTTCATCTTGCTGGGTGCTGACACTGCATTCCTGCTTGTCTGCTGAGTTATTGTCTGGATTAATATTCATTAATTATGTTGGTTCAATGAGGTTGTGCTTGGTAAACAGCTTCTCGAGGATGTTACACGTTTTCATGTGAGTGGTGTTTAGCATCCAGAAGATTAAAGTGTAAGACTATGGGTATAATCCAAATCCAACAAATGTTATCCTTTCTCAGGGTATTTTAGGGAAGAGGGAGTGGGTAAAAAGAGGAGGAGAACAGGGGAAGAAGCTCTAGCAGCTGCTCTTACACCAATAGCAGGGACCACCCTCTTTGTGTTGAGTGGACAGAGCTGCCAGGACGCAGTGTCTGGTACTGCTTATCTACTAATAAAGGAAAAGGTACTAAACCAACCTTGGGCTGCCACAAATCAGAACTCTAAGATATGTTTCTTAATGCTATTCATCTTAATTTGCATAATCAGTTTTTCTGAAAATGATTCAGGCATTAAGATGCATCTGAACAGGCCTCTTTCCTGCCTGCAAAGGTAAATCCCTCTGGTGAGCGGAGCATTATAAATTTAAATCCAGGATGTGGGCTTGGTTGACATGCTGTACTTAGTAAGACAGGTACAAATGATTGGGAAGAAAAGTTGCTGTGAATCTCCCTGTGCTCTTATACCCAAAGGGTTTTGCTTTAAAGAAGATTACTAGCGTTTTAAGATTATCCTAAGGTAATGTGTAGGTAATTAAGGAACCATGAGCGGAGAAAAGGTTTGGAGCGCAAACATTTCTCTGGAATAAGCTTTAAAATGAACAAAAGTGTCCTGAGGATGGTTAAAGTTCATGAAAGCCCAGTTATTTTCTTTTCAAACAGGAGATAGCTTAATAGCCAGAACTTGCTGGCAGGGCAAGGAATGACTGTTCACAAGACAGCAGATGTTGTAGTAGCCAGAAGCAGAAGATTTCAATGTTATATATCCTAATAGTAGTTAAAGGTGTGGTATTTGTGCTGTGTGTAGTGGGGGAATCATGCACAGATCTCGCCTTGTTCTATTGACTTTGATCATCAAACAAGTCTCTCTATATGCATATGATATTTCTCTGCTTTGAAACAAGCTGAGTTCTAGACTCACCTACGTTTCTTTCTCAAATGTGTCTCTTTTTAAAGGCAGTTACTGCTAGGAGGTTGCAGATCAGATCACACTCACAAAAGGTAGAGCCTTCCTCACTGTTTGAAAGAGTTGGCTCTACCCACTTGGACGCAATCCTGTGCCACGTGCTCTAGGTGATCCTGTGAGTGCAGGGAGGTTGGACTAGATGCTCTCTAAAGGTCCCTTCCAACCTTAAGGATTCTACGATTTTGTGGTTGCTTGAACCTGTGCCAATAAGCCAAGCTGCACATAGCAGTAATGGGAGCCTTGTGAATTCAGTGGAAAGTAAGCAAACACCCTGAAATACACTTAGGGAGTCTGTACTGTCATCAGCTGTACTTGATTCCTCAGGCATGCTAAAATTGTGACCACCATTTAGATGGCCTGGAGAAACATATTACTGCAAGCAAAAGCATCTGAACTGGCCACCTCACTATTCTTCTCTGCACAAAGTGCACAGCTCACTTTTCTGAGTGAGAAAGTTTAAATAACAAAAAAAAAAAGAAAAGGTCACTGTTACTTCTGAAGGAGAAAAGGGAAAAGCTAAGTTTCCTCTATATACAGTGTATACAGTGTGTGCATACAGCAGTAGTGCTATTTGCACCTTGTGCCATAGAGTAGCCCCCATTCCACAGTGCAAATTTTCTTTGTCTTTATGATTTTATGAAGTAATTCTGAATTTGTAATGTAAGTATATTTGTGTGAACGAGATGCTGAGCAGAATTGCCTGACCTAACAGCCTGCAGCGTCGCAGTAGTTAGGCTTCAGGGAATAAGGTAGTGCAAAATAGATTTATAGATAAGGATTTTGTTAGGTATTAGGTAAAGGGCCTGGTCTTTTGTTTAGAGATGCAGCTTCTGGGGAATGGGAGCCTTTGCTGCACACAGTGGGCACTGGAGCACATCCATCTTTGATGCATTATCTTATGTATATAAGAGATTAATTCCTTGGATGGACTTCGTTTCGCTGTGTGTGAATGCTGGAACTTTTAGGAGAAGTGATCTTAATCTTCTGCTGTCCTAGGCACTGGTCACACTTGTTAGCAGAGATGGTGGAATCATGTGTTGTGTGTAGTTTCCTGATTTTCACTAAATATATACTTTTTTACTTGAATAAAAACATCCTTTTGTTCATATTGCCATATCTCTTGAGAACTTTGTGAATGGAGATTTTTTTTAAACTTGGAAATGAGTAAAGTTTTAGATGGAACTTTGCTAAAAAAAAAAAGAAAAAGAAAAAGCTTGAAGAGGACTTACTCAATGTCAATGTACTTACTCAAAAAAACCTAAAAATTTCAACTCTATTAACATTATTAATTAACTCTTAACATCAAGAGTATGTTTCATAGGAGTTATAGATGGTCAACATACATTTAACTTAAAGAAAAGGCAAATTTAACATGCAATTATGTTATCAGTTAAATCCCTCTGGGAACTATAAGTTGAATCACTGATTATTTTTATGTAAGATCTGTATAAAATATTGCCCTTTAATAGCAGAAGAGTGAACTTCTTAAGGGTGATCTTTTTTCCTTTTTTTTTTTTTGGTCTCCTTTGTGGATGGTTGGTTGGTTTTATCAACAAAGTAAAAATGTGCATCAAGAGAATTATGATAGACTAACATTTTATGAAGCCCATGTCAATTGGAAAATGGTAACAAGAACCTAAACCACAGTTTTGCTGGAATTAATATTCTCTAATATTCTCACTCCCTTTTTCCTTTTTCCTATTTTTTTTTTTCCATTTATGAGCTCATCCTGACAGCAACTTGTTACCCATGTGTTAATCTTGTGCAGAACTGCTGTTTACATATCTAGGATGCTTTATGGTTTAGACAAATGACGCTGGAGAGCTTTTTGCAGCTACAGTTTGGGATATAACAAGTCTTATTCACAGTTAGTATTTGAAGTGGCTAAAGCTATTTAGCTTTTGTGGGTTGAACAATTAATCCACACAATTCTGCTCAAGTAACAACTATGATAACTATAAGATTCTGCAGCCAATAAAATTCTTTTTTTTTTTAATGCAAGCAGAACAAACTCTATCACTTACACTGAATGTAACCAACCAAACAAAAAATGAGTGTTTTGTACAACAGTCTGTATCCTTTAATATAGACCCTGGAGGAAATTAATGAATACCAGTTTGCTATGCAGTCACTAATGATGCTGCTGCATGACTGCAGATAATATGCTGTGTGGAAGCTGTGTCACTGATGGTCATTGAGCCACATTCAAGTGCGGACTCATGATAGGAGCTTGACCAGAAGATCTTACCAAAATATTGCTGAGGAAGAGGTTAAGTAACAGTGGATGGTGGGGGAAAGAGGTTGAGTAACAGTAGAGGGAGAGTTTGGGTTTATTTTGAGAGTAAATCACTCATTACTTCTTGTCCATGAGTAAAATTTTGGTAGTGAACACTAGCCTTCAGTGAGAGCGTGAGTGTCTGCACTGAATAAGCAGTGGACGATGAGGGAGCAGTGACTGAAGCAGATGGAGCCTTTTTCACATCAGCTGAGAAAATGTGGGAGCTGAAGGCAATGCAAGGAGGAAGGAGAGCCCTCTTTGCTTCTGCAGAAGAGGGCGTATTGTGCTCCCCACCATAACCCTCTCAATCTCCACTCAAACTCCCAAAGGACTGTTTGGCTATGCAGAAGCTTTGGTTTATTTAATACAGAAGAGCTTTTCTTTTTCCTCATCAATAACGTTTTGATCTTCGATGGGAATGAGAAGTGCTTTATTTATTACCACTGTTTGGCAGTGACATAAAGGCATCCAGTGTTTAACAGGTCCTCTGAATGTACGTTGCTTGGAAAGAAAGCTGAGCTTCTGCATGTGTAAACATCTGTCTTCGTTCACATTGCCTAAATAGCCAGAAAACATGCAGTGTACTGGGAGTGTGCTCAAAGCCCCATCCCCTAGTGTATCGCTTTGGAAAGCTCAAATCTCTCTCTTTTTTTTTTTTTTTTTTTTTTTTTTTTTTTTTGGAGAGTGGAATTGCTGTTAGTTTATCATGACACTTGAAGAGGTCTGTGTGTGTTGCAGGAGGCTGCCTACTGTAACTACATATTTTTTTCTATCCTTTCTGCTTGCGATGGTGTTAGGTATTGCAAGTGGCACAGAAAATGGTGAGGAGCTTTTCCTGTGGCTCATAGTTGGAATGTAGAGCTTGATGGAGGAGACTTCTAGCTTATGATATGAGTAGAAGAAAAAGAAAAACATGATAGGATCGGTATGTGTGTGTGTGATGGTTTTTTTCACGTGGAAAGACATATCTGTATAGTGGTTGTTTGCTTTTGTTGGTCTAGGCAGTCTCAAGTTTGCACATCTCCTGCTCTGTATGTTACGGTTGGATTGCATTGCAGCCATTTGCAGAAAAACAAAAGGCATCAGAAAGTCCCAGTATTAGTAGCAATAGTGTGATTCTGTTCCTGGAAACCTTTATCCATCCTTGGTCAGTCCTTAGTGGAGTTTGAAAGACATCATCTCAGGGACATTGATCATTAAATATTAAATAACAGTGGACAAGGGACATTAAATAACCGTGTCACCTCAAGAGAATCTACAGTTAGCAGTTGTTAAGTGGTGCATCCTGCCATCTTCTCAACATGTGTTGCCTCTCTCTTCCTCCTTTACTGACACTGGCAGCCTTCAAATGTCCTAAATGTCAAGGATTTCCCTTCAGCCAGCCCCTTTAATAAGATTACAAAAGAGGATATTGCAGTGTCCTCTCTTAACTTAATGGCACAAATGAATTGGACTAGCCTTTGCAGTTTATAAGTGAATGAAAATATTTTGTCATTTCTTTTGCAGCATAATTGGTGTGAATGGAATTGCAGATGTAGCCCACAAGGTAGTATGATACACTATCTTTTCCAGGGCCGTTAGGTCAATTTCCAATGCATATGTGAAGCTGGACTTCTCAAAGGGCTTGAGTGTCATTTTGCTTAATTTCCAGTTGCTGATGGGCAGTTGTGGGCATGTGAGTCAGAGGATACTGGAAGCCTGGGGAATTTTTGACAGGGAGGTACTTGATCAGCTTAAGGTAGCAGCTGAGCAGCCATTCGTGGAGCACAGCTTGAATATGGGTGCCTGAAAAAGGACATGGGCACCTGCAATCTGCCTGTCTTTGATTCTGTAGATAAATCATATCTCATGTTTTTCAGTTTCTTAAGCCATACTAACACCCAATACGTTGAATGCTTCAAGATTTTGAACTCTTCTTCTTTAACATCCTTAGCCTGACATTTTATTTTGGAAAAACTAGGAATAAAGTGGAGTTACTTTTCAATCTGAAAGTTCTAAAATAGTAGGTTTTTCCTTGGAAGGAATGACGTCAGGATGTTTGACAGAAATTGGTAAATCTAATGACCTTTGATTAAAGTCTGCAGCTGTGAGATAATATAGACAAAGATAACTTTGAAGACAGATTCAGAAGCCAGGAATTTAGAAACCTTTTTCAACATTTCAGCCTACACAGATTACTAAATAAAAGATTTCAACAACTGAAGCAATGTTTTTGTTTGTAAAAGTGGGCGCTTAGTGCAGTCAAATGATGAATTAAGGACAGCCGGAATATATCAGAATATACTTTCCCACACATCCAGTGCGATTGAGCATTAATACATTTTCATCCTTTTGTAATTATTTTCTCTTTGCAGCTATTTCCAGATTGTTACCATCTGTAATTGTGACACTTTTACAAGAAAATTGATTTAGTCAATTGAGTTTTGTGATTTTTATTATTGTTGTCATTGTTTCAAATCCAGAACCTTCCAGTTTGGATTGAATTCTCCAAACCTCTTTTATATTGTGCAACCAATACCCAGCTTTTTTTCTTTTCTTTTTTTTTTGGTCAGAAATTTGTTTTTTCTCTTTGCTTTCACTTATGACTTGAGCTAGAGCAAGACTCCCTGGCAGATGATAAAGTGCTCTGGTGATGTTTCAGTGGTGAGCAGTTTTGTAAATTAAAGGAGTTGTGGACTATGGAGGCAGACATTTAACAGCTGTTTTTCCAAGTTATGCCCCAGACAATATGAGAAACAACTGTATTGTAAACAAGTATTGTATGAATGAGACAGGTTTGGGGGCTGACGTGATTATATTCTTTCACAACAAAGGTAGTTTGAGAAACTCTTTTGAAAATCTAGTCATGTGGTGCCAGTTGCCTCCTGTGAGACACTGAAGTGTATTGCTGCCATTGAAGTCAAGGGAATTGAAGTCCATTAGCACATTCAGGAAAGCTCGATAGAATTTATCATGGATTTAGTGAGAAAGAAAAAGTATGGGGAAGATTTTTCATGTTTAGAACAGACCAAAACAAGTAACTCAAAATGAACCCATCTTCAATCAACTTTTCTATTCTGTATTTCACTGAAAACCAGATTGAAAACAATTTTTTGAATAATTTTCAGAATAACTTCTCAAAATGCCAATTCAGATAAAACAGCAGGGGTTACACTCTGTTTTGTTGAAAGCTAAGAAAATACTGCTTCTTGGTAAAATATAAATGCCAGTGATTTTGAAAATTGCTTCCAAGTAATGTCAACATCTTAAATAAAATAGTGTAGAAAGGTTTCTTCTGAAAGATGAGGGAAAAAAAGAATTAGTGGCAATTCTGGCACCACTGACATTGTTTCAATGACAGAAACATGGGGACAATTTTAATGGTAAATGTTAGGGAGATAACCCCACTTTGGAAAATTGATTAGTTCAATTGTGTGATTGCTTTGCATGCTAATGCATATAACATGCTACCTTTAAAGAAATATGCTTGTATATCTGAGTCTGTCACATGGATCTCATTGCCTGTTGTCTAATTGTTTTTGAAGTATGTCCCAAGGTTTTGTGACTTTCTAGATTTGGCCTGGAGCTCAGACTTATCAGCCTGCTGTCCTGCAGGAGGATGCTTGGAACAGGGACCTTCGCTACACCAAAAATGATAATAAAGTCAGCTTCTCTGGCAATGGAAATCTGCAGTTCAGTGGATGGTTTGTTCTGTCCTTCATCATAGCTGAAACTCATCCTTCAGCTGTGTCTTGGTTTCTGCATTGTGCTTCTAGCCACGATGGCCAATGACTTCTGCCTTTACATCTTCACTGTTTGACTTTTGCAGACAAGAAGTATTCTGGCACCTTGCACTCTACTTTCTGATAAATGTGCCTGTAAAGGAGCTTTTGGATTTGGAAGCTACCACAAGGATGTTGACTGATCATCAGTTGATGATTATCAAGTTGTCATCATCAGTTCACTCCAACTGATGTCAGTTCAAGGAGGTAACAGTCAATTGACCCTTGTGCCAGCAGTAAGGTAAGAGAGTACCAGTAGCCTCTGAAACCAGCAATTGGGCATGTAAAACAAAGCATGTGCTCTTTACATAAAGATATGACAGGTAGATGATGTATTTTATATACTGTCTGTTATGTGCTATCCTGCTAAGTAGGCCCCTTAAAAGAAGTACATTATTTTTCCTCTACCATTTCATGTTTTCCTCTGCCATTTCAAGGTTTCCATCTACCATTACCATAGCAATTTTACAGGCATATGTATATTAAATGCATATGCTTAAATCAGTTCTTACATTTGTAGTGGCTGTGCATGTCAATATTGAACATAAGAACATATACTGAAGTAATTTACCATGAAAACCTTATGATGATCTCAGCAGTTCTCAAATGATGAAGCAATTGCTGTATGATTTAAAAAAAAAAAAAAAAAAAGTGGCTAAAAGATGAGTGTGCAAAAATGCCATGATGAGCAATCAAACAGGAAGATGAGTTAGGAGTTAATTTGTTTGGAAAGGGAGAAAAGACTGAGGTAGCTGGTGAGCTGCAATGAAGGGGCATATAGCTTGCAAAAAGAGCAGGGTTCCTGTAAAAGTTAGTGGAAGTTGTTGTCTTGTTGACTTCACAGAGAAGGAAGATCAGCCCCAAGATCAGGCAATTAACTTTGGCACCAAAAATGGTTTGAATGATGAGCCTTCCTGTAAGTGATGAATGTAGAATGGCTGGCTAATGATTAATGCATATTTCATATTAATAAATCATATTAATTGTTCTTCCTCTCCCCCCTTGAATTTTATTCCTCTCTATGGATAAAATGCTCTCTATGTGGGTCCAAAAACAACAAAAAAAATATGTCTAAGATGGAGGTTATTCTTGGTTCCATACGAAGTTAAAGGGGAATGAGATCAAAATTTCATGTTTCTTGTAAAGCTACTAATCTGAATTAGATAGATGTTTGATAATTTTGATAATTTTGAGCTTGATAATTTTGCTTGATAGTTTTTTATTAAAAGCAGCTTGTTTTCAAATAGTTTTCAAATCTGTTTCAAATCACATATTTTCATATCTTTTCCTTGTTACATGATACTGCATCATTCACACCCATTCATTGCTATGAATATGACTCTCACATCCCTGTGGGAAATAGCATGGAAGAAAATGAAAAAAAAAAAAGGAACTTCTAATTAAAAAAAAACAATATAGAAGATAAACATGTTTTCCAGATTTTTTAAAAACTGTAAAAGGATATGGAGGGAGATGGGCCATATGTGCATATGAGAAAATAACTTAGAACCTAATGTATATAAAATGATACTGAAAATCATTGAATACCTTACAGCCAGATCACAATAAGAAGATTTGAAAAATACCTAAAGATTTGTCTATGTCTAGCCATCCAATATACCGTGCCCCCTCACTTTTGGGGTCTGCATGTTTGTACACCATTGATCTAAGCTTTTGTTTTGTAAGTTATGCATCTACTGGGTAACATTACAAATATCTGTATGAGAATGAATTCTTGCAGGCATGAGGGACATTTGCTGGGAGAAAGGAAGGAGCAGGAACTGCTGAGCTACCCTGCAGTGACCCGAGCAACTTCCCACAGTTTGTCCTTGACTTCCTGAGAGAACTTAGGCAAAGTGATTGCACTCTTCCTTTTTTTTCTAAAATGGGATGAATAAACCTGCCCTGGTCCCTCAAGTGTTTTGGGCATGACTGTAGAGCACCAGGCACTTGCTTTCAACTTTCATCCTGGATAATTACTCTCCTCTATTAATTACAGTAGAAAAATCCCCAAAGAAAACTTGCACATCACAATTTAAAAGTAATGAGTGATGCTGATTTTCGTCAAAAAAGTATTGCAAAGAACGCAGTCTTACAAGCTGATCCTCATGTGAACTTTCACATGATCTTAAGATACTTGCATCATTGAGAACTGCTTACCTAGAAGCAGGTAGGCAGTTGTAAGATTGACTCTTTAGTCCACTCCCAACGTGCAGCTCCATGTTTTTAGTTCAGTAAAATGCTCTCCATCCACCACAGTTTGTCAATAAGGATTTTAGTGAGTGAGGTTTTGTTTTTTATTTTTCTCCTTTTTGTTTAAGTTATTTAAGAATAATATAGAGAAGCAAATTGTAATGGTCTGTTATGGAACATAAAGCCATAATTCTTCATTCCTTCTGTTGAGAAAAGTGTTTTAACTGTTTCTAGAGTGCATGTCATAATGTCGGTTTTAAGGTTTCTTTTCTCTTGTATAATATCATAAATGGAACCTTATTTGTAAGATGATATAAAATCTTATATTTTACCACTATATGATATCTAACCTTGTAATTCTGCACACTCTTACCACCGAGCTTTCCTCCCCAAAAAATTCTGATTGTAAAAAAAATGAAAGCACTTTAAAGAGCTAATTGGTATTGAAAAAGATAAAAATGATCAAATTGTAAGTTGCATGATCAAACTAGTGTTCAAACGAAGTGTTCAAAATCTATACCTTGGCTCCATATATAATTTATCTGATTAATATGTAGATGTAATGTTCTTGCTATTATCAAAATGGACATTATTTTAAGTGTGTTCTAGGAATGAGAGAATGTAGGCTTAGTGACCTGAATTATTTGTTGCAAATAAATTATACAATAACAACCTACTTTTACTGTTTGCAAAGCAAGCCTGTTTCCTATGACTGTATTAGTTCAAAGCTCTAGGTGGGTCTGTTTTGGTCTATGGGTTATTCATGACAGGTTCATTTGAGCTACACACTACTTATGATATATAATGGATTAAGAGGTTCACTTTTTTGTTTGTTTATTTACACACTGGCTGACTGAAGGACTTTTTTTTTGAAGTAAGGAATAATGGATGTTAACATTTGTGAAATCATCAGGAGCCAGAACCATTTATAAATGACCTGGAAATTGTTGGTATACAATGAATAATACAACTCAATGAATCATAGTAGAGCTAACTCAGTTAAGGAGTTAATTCTGGATTGCTGACTTCACTGACCAGTTCTACCTAGCTTATCCAACTCGTATAGTGAATCCTATGATTCTTCTATTCCTTACTTTGACTACGTGTTGGTTTGACTCCAGTGAAGTTGGCAGAATCCTAACTCCCATGCAGCAATGTAAATGATTAGAGAGGCATGCTTGTTGCGTGCAACCGTCAAACAAAATAGAGTCAGACTCCGTCCTGGATATTGGGTTTGTGTTTGTTGGATACACGAATGACAGCTGAGACTAGCTAGAATCTTGCCCTAGATTTCCCAGAGTTCAGTTAAGTATGATGGTTTATATACAGTGTTAATTAAAAAAAAAAAAAAAAAGAAGAGAACATATCCCAAATATTTTTGATCTATTAGATACTATTTCCTATTGACTGGTATGGTAACGTAGCACAAAAATGACCCCTTAGATTCTGTTTGACCCACCCGTTAACACTTGAGATTTGGATGAATTTGAAGTCTTCTACTTTCTTGGCAATTACCCACAAGACTAAGATTTGAGAAAGCTTCTTGACAGGAAAAACCTAAGCAATGGTTACATGAGAAGTGCCTGTCATGAAAAATCTTAAAAATTTTGGCTCAGTGGTCAGAAAACAAACCCATTTCCTGTGCGTTTAGCAACTCTGTCATGAATTCTCTCAGTTTGTTTAACACAGTTTTCAAAGGTGTGTTTTTTGTTAAGACCGTGTACGCTAAGTGCTACAATTTCCCTGACAGCTTGGATAACAAGTGATGAACACAGTGAGTAAGCTCCATCAAATAGGGCCAGGAATTATATCTGTTCTAGTAATGTCAGTTCATCTTCATGCTGCATTACTTGGCACTCTAACTTTGTTACATTTCTTAGATTTCTTTCTCATTCTCTTTTCTCTCCTTTCCCTTTTTCCCCTAGAAAGAGGGTGCTGCATCTTCCACTGCCTGCCCTTCTTGATAGAATCCAGAGGAAGGTCTTGGAGGTTTGGGATAGATGATCAAGTTACAGTGTTTCTCAAATTTGTTCCTTAACAAGGTCTATTGGAGATTTGCAACAGATCTTTCTTTTCGTTTTATTTTTTAATTCATCATTTCTTGGCAAATTATTTGTTTCCAGTGAAAACCATTGCCTTTTACTGTAAATGACCATTCAGAACTGAGCACAGCAAGAATAATGTGTCTATTTGGCTAGAAGACATGAGCTTAGGGATAATATCCTACCTCCTTTTGTACAAAGAGATCTGTTAATGAGCCAGCACATTACTCAGATGCTGGCAGAAGATATACTGCATTTTGGAATGAGACCTAACTTAAAAAATATCCACTAACTTGATAATGAGTCAGGTAACCACACCTTATTGCAAATGCACGTCCAGTTTGCTAGATCTTGAAACCTTTTTTTTTTTTTTTTAATAGATTGTTCTAAAGTTTCAATATCCATATTTTTTTTTTGGTCACCGAGTAAAATCTGATGCAGATTCACTGTGTTACTGATAAACAATGATATTGATGGAAAGGAAAAACTCATTTTTGTTCTATTTTTCATGAAGTTTACTATAATTGTTCTATATCACTAATGGATGAAGTCTAGAGTTCTGGATATTAGCAGAGCCAAGTATGTTCTTGGCCCAGCTTCATTGCTTATTTTGGAGGGTGAAGGAGGAAGGGTGAACATAAAAACGAAGGAACTTCATGGTTTGTGTGATTTTCTTCCTCTTTCCTTTTCATGATTTTTGTACAGTGAACTGCAAGGTTAGTTTGACTTTAGTGTGAACTAATTTCGCTTTCTGGTTCTCATGTGCTGACACTGAACTCTTTTGAGGTCTCTGCCTTTGCAGGGAGCTGTTTAAATAAATGCAGCTGTTTATTGAAGCAAATCACAGAGCACTAGCAGCTTGCACAGTTTGGTGTATATTTAAGAAGCAGGCTCTTCATGTGCTTCACAGTCTACAGTTCCATGTGAAGATAACTTTCGTAGAGTTGTTCCTGGAGGTTGTAGGTAGGATGCTGAAGAAGTCCACAGGAATTTTAGTGTCTGTCTTTAGGAATCTGAGGGGAAAAAATGTACTAATTTAAGTAAGCACCTGTCCTAATTGGTACTGCCTTGAACAGTGGGTATCCTATTCCACATACATTGCTTAGCTCAATGGCAGGTGCATCTAGAAGGCAGAACGTAAGGAGGTTTTTTTCTTTTTCTCAGGAGTCCCAGTGGGACAGAAGAGTCATGGGGGAGTTATTGCAAAAGGAGGGCAGTCTTTGGCCATCAGCCATCTGCTCCCATTCTGAGTATGACCAGCACTTGACTATAAGGGTGTAAATGTGCAGGTGATTTACACCTCTGAAAGTGATTCCAGAAGTAAAGTGCTTCCCCTGAGATGGTGATCCAGACAAGGCTCAGAGAAACATTCCCAGAAATCATGAAGATATCTATAATATTCCTGTTACTGAGGCAATTACTGCAAAATCATTTTGCTGTTAACCAAAGCATGTTCTGCAGCTTTTCCTTCGCTATTTATCTCATCATCTCCCATTGGGAAGATAAAGCCGGTAAGTGGCTCTGTATCTGATAGAGAAAGTGCCCTCCCTCCCTACCTGTCACCACCACCTCTATGCTGTAGGTAGCATGACCACCCAGCAGAGGTCCTCTTGACCCAGAAAGAGGTCCTACGTTGGTGTCAGCCACCAGAAAGAGTCCAGATTTCCACTGACCATTCAAGTGACAGTTCTGGTTAGAGGACCACCCCACACAGCCCAAACAGTCATCTTTTGTCTTGTCTGAAGTCTTGTTCTCATCCAAAAAGACTTTTCTCTGGCTGCTGCGAGGTCATTGCTGTTCTGGCATTCTTCCTGATGTTTTTATGATGCTCGCTGTAATGTACTGCACATTTTTCATTTTGGGACAGGCCTGAAAAGTATGCCCATAAATGCCACTTCAGATGAGTGAATGCTGCTTTTTATCACCACATTGCTGAGGGCGTTTCTGCTGTTTTCCCAGACCAGTGGCTTGGTTTGCTGACATTGATACCATTTTCAGGCACAATGGGTTAACATTTTCCTGCTCATTGCTCTAGTGACTGCAGCTCTGAGACCAACCTGTGGCAGGCAACAGAAGACAGACCTCTTACCACAGATGCACACCGAAGCCTGCACCTATTTTCGAGCGGAAAATCTGAGGGACAGAAAGAAGTAAGATGAGAAGGGGAAGAACTATGCACGTTGTCTGATGAAACACAATGGTATGTTGATTTTCCCTTTCCATGACCTAGACCTTTCCTTTGTGTTATGTGGGAGAGGTCCGTTCATTTCAAAACCCCCTGATAAGCAGAGTGCTACCCTTGATGGGCTCAGCTGGGGTCCGCAGTCCTGGAGCTTCCAGGAGGGACTGGCAGGGGAGGAGGCAGCGCACACAGCCACGCATCACAGCAGGCCCCACTGCTCTTTCTGCTGTTCCCAATAAAAAATAAGTTACCCTAGCCTCCTTTTAGGTCTGCTCAATTTCTTCTTGCTGGACTAGCTGTGTGCATGTCCATGCTGAGGCTGTCTTCAACCCCAGAGGCTTATTTTTCCTTTACAGCCCTCTGTATTTAAAAAGAAAAAAAAAAAAGAAAAAAGGAAAAAAAATCCCTCCCTGTTTTTAAAACTAGCCTGAGCAGATGCTTAATTAAAAACTACCATTGGCATTACGTAGCAGGGTGTTAGAAACTCTTTCTCTGTGGCAGTTTCTCAGCACAAGTACTTCTGTGTGGTTACAGTCACATGTTTGATTGACTTGGTTCCCAAGCTGATGTTCACAGTGCTGTATTCATCTTACTCAGATGACTGTGACATGCAACCCGAATGCACTGATGCAGACAGTGAATGTGAGGAGAACCAGACAGATGACAGCATTTCCATTTTTCAGAGCTGATGTAGGATGATCTGTCACCTGACGGTAGGCCACGGCCCATCATTTATTTAGCTACAGCTGTAACGTGGGAAATAAATGAGAGAGAAGTGACAAGACTCAAAAGAAGACTATTTACACCCACCTCCTTGCACAAAATTGCACAAGCATCATTTGTCTTGATGAATGCAATACTAATCCCATACCTGCTCTCACATCTATTTGCTGTTTCTAATGGTGGGAACACCATCAGCAGCCCCTCCATGCCTGCTGTCCAAGGGTCTGAGTCTGCTCAGGGCTGCTTTAAGGCTGTACCACATGAATTCTGGCTGCTGAAAAGCCCTATCTCAGAGTGGCTACGAGTGCACTAATGGCAGCCAGAATCTCAGGGGAGATTTTAAAAGTGCAGGTTTAGCCAGCCTCTTGAGCTGGGAGCTGTAACTGCCTTGTATATGTTGTAGGAGGCATAGAAGAAGACCCCTAAGGATATTTTCAGCACAGTGACACTACAGCACTTAAACCGGATTTAGGAGCCTTTCCTGGCAGGAGATTAATGGATGATACAAACCTACAAACGGTCTTCCCAAGACAGCCAGCTTGTGGTCTCTATATAGTTCCTGGGGAGACAAACATAGGGAAGAAGCAACTCTGTGTATGTAGCTTTTTTTTCCCCTTTGTTTCTTTTTTTTTTTTCCCCTTTTCTCCCAGATTGTCCTCTGCACAACGGTTCCTTGTTTGGCTGACCTTCCCTGCAGTACAGGAATAATATCTGCATAGCCTCAGATAACTCAGAGCTGTTTGTGGGAATGGCGGCAACAGCTAAAGGTCAATATTCAGAATGTCTCTCACTTTACCTAATTCCCCTACCTGTTCCCATATTATCAAAAAATAAGTATTTGGGCCCAATGCTGGAGCACTCTACAGAAGCAGGTGATGTGGGAGCTGCACTGTCCCAAGCCTTGTGGTAGGAGCTACGGGTTCAAGAGATGTCTTGCGAGTCCCACCTGCCTCCCTACTTCAGGTGTTCTCTGGGACATGGGAAATGAATTGCTAGTGGTCTAAATGGGCAGGCTAAATGTTGGAGGCTTAGAAGAGAAACAGATCTAGGTTCTGCCTATACCTCATATTCCTTGTTCTCCTCCTCACAGGGACATGGAAAGTCGGTGGCACTCGCTTTGCTCTTTGGTCCTGAGGGTCAGCCAGTTTTCACAGGGTTATGTGTATATGGTAATTTGTTCCTGTGTATCCTTAAAGCCTTGCTTCACTGTAAATCATGTTCCTGTTCCTAGCTTGGGTTAAAAAGGAAATCCAATGATATATGCAATACTTCTGTGACAAATATTACATTTTCCTTAGTTGTCATCTACTTTCGTAGAGATGACTGGGGCACCACAGATGACAATGATGAATTATTTAGGCAGACCAACAGCCATTTTTCCTGTGGTACCATCTGCCATAAAGATCACATTTTGTCTTAGCATATTCCTCCTTTTGTTACTCTTTGAAACAATATTTGGAGATTTGGGAGCAGGGAGGAATGGATAACCTCCTCTGAGCCATGGTTTCATGATGTAGAGACACTTCTGGACAAGTGTTAAAGGTTAAATGCTCTTGGCGTTTGATGGGAAAAATTGTAACAAGGGTGTAGTGAATGATGCAACCCTGGAGTGAGCTTTAACTGTTTAGGATGTTTCCCATGTGCATTCTTCTCTTGTCTCCTTGGTAGAAGGGTCATGTTGTGGGCAAGGAGGAGGTGTGACTGGAGCAGAGCTGGCAGATGGTCCCTTGAAGGTCGTTTCTTGTTGCTCTCTCCTGTAGTGATGCCATATGCTGTGTAGGGGGATGTTTCCCTCCTCTTCATGGAGTGTAAACTCATCAAAACAGTAAGTCAGGATATCACCAACTCTCAGGTCTTGAAGTTTCTGATTAGGTCTGTGACTTTAAGACATTGGTTGTTATGTTGTCAATTAATACATAGAAGAAGTGTGTTTGAACAGAGATTAAAAATATCTGTCCATGATGAAGATGGAGTTTTCTCCTTAGTGATTTAACTTTTATCTCCTGAAATTCTGTTTTTGTCTATGAGAATTTATTTCTAAAGTCTTTCCATGTAATCTGTGAATATCAAGAGTATGATGGACAGTAATCCACAAGAGCTTTGGGGAAAGTGAATGTCACCACTGCTTCTGAAAGCAAAAGTGTTCCTCAGCTTTTGGTAACGGCAAGTATTTCCAACAGAAAATACCTGCAGCAAATTACCACAACAATTGGAGGGTAAGAGTTTATCAAGCAGACGTTGTCTGTGCCTTGAATGCAATTAGTGTTCCTGAGTTATCTGTGGAAATTTTACTCCATCTTATAGTGGAATCTTTCTAAAACTCCAAGTCCCATGACAAAAATATTTGAAAGCTATTATTGCTATATTCAGTATGTGATTATTTAGATTTTTTTTTTTTTTTTGTTAATTGTGATCACTAACACCAAGCGAAGATTTTTATTGTAAAAGAATAAATGGAGGCATGGATGAGTTAATAGAGGTCCAAAGCCTGGCCTACATTTTTGGACATATTTATCATCAAAGTCAAAGGGAGTGAGCGCAGAGTAAGGTGTTAGAGCAGAAGGTATTTGTGCGTTCAAATCAGCTGAGCTGTTTTAGAAAGGACACCAGCATGTCTAAGCTGGACATACCACTTTATGCCCCCAGGTGTTTATGTTGTTCACTCACTCTTCAGTGTTGGACATGACCTGTTTGGCACAGACAACGAGTTTTACCCCAAACTTGACAAATTAGTAGAAGGAGGGAAGTTTTTCTGATATGAGTCAATCTATTTTCCCAGGGCTAAGATAAGGATTTGAGAGTTTCCACTAGCCAGCCCACCAAGGCCCAAGCGGGTACAACACGTCTTTGTTTTGTTCATTTCATTAACATATCTCTGGCACCCTATTTAGAAGTTTACAACTCAAGCTCTTCTTGGAACGCACTACTTCATAAGCTGCATAGCCAATATGTGGGTTTAGGATTTCAAGGACTGTACAAGAAGGTTAATAAATCAGCTATAAAACTAGTAATATTTGATACTACTATTTAAAGATTTTAATATTTAACTGTGAGTCATAATTGATTACTAGCTGTGTGTACAATTAAACAACTTTTCTGAGCAATACATGTTCATAATTAACTATCCTTTGTGTAAATTTTGATCTAATGATGGATTTTGTCTCATTTTGGCTGATTACTAAGAGATACCTTGTTAAATATCTAAGTTTTGGTATGTACGTATTTAACAAAATGCCCAGCTACTATATCGCTAAATGAAGTTTTTTTCCCACCAGTCTTCTTAGATTATATTCTAAAAACACATCCAGTGTTCACACAGCCTGCTTGCTCACTTCTGCCTGGGTTTGGACCAGAGCAATACTTTTTTTACCTTGATAAAATCAGGCATGTGGAAACTGTAAAAATTAAAGGAAAACAATGATGAAATTCAGTTTTGCTTTTTCCTTTGTCTTTGACCTTCAGAGATGATGATTCAAGCAGATGCAGGTAGATGCACTGGCCAAAAGCGTAGAAGCATTAGTGTGGAAATACAGAAGTACTCATCTGACTACTATGCATACCATTTTCCCACTCTAGAATATGGCATTTTGAACCACAGATGGCTGGTATTCCTGACCACTTAATGTACTATTTTGGCCACTACATAGGTGAAGGCAGGAGAGTGACAGAGCCAACGTGCATGAGCATTCCCTGATCAGTGACTAGCCTGGGCTCCAACACTGCTTCCAAGGGGCAGAGGTTTTTCAATGTTTGTAAAGGAAGCAGTTTTGAAAGAGAAAGAAAAGGTGGATGGGATATGCTCTTAGTGTGATGAAACTGGTAAATTGATGCTGTCACCCATAATGATTGCATGTTAAAGGAATTAGCTATACATTCAGCATCATAGTGCTCTACCCATATAACGTGTCCTATTAGATGTCTCATTTAGCACTGGCAAAAAGCCAAAAGCCACCCTCTAAACACTTTTTTTTCCCTCACATTTCTTTTATCCCAAGCAAACCTTGCTTTATCTGTTGTGAATGTGGACAGTGAATGTTTTGTTATCTGCTTATGTTAGGCATCAGTTCAATTCAGTATCATTCCAGTTTTGGATGGGCTGATACAAAGCTCTAATACTTTGCTGTAGTGATTTTCAAGTGATGCTGGGTACAGAGTATCAGAGGGGAAAACCCAGCAAGATTGTGTCAAATAACATAGTTAATCTCTTGTTATATAGTACCTTCATCTAAATCCACAGGACACATAAAGAACATAAAGAGTGTATAAGATTTCTTGTGTAAGGATGGTGCAAAGAGAGTTTAGGCATGTGTGATGACTAAAGTTTACCTGCTTCTAGGATAAAAGTGACAAATATTTAATGTCATATCTTAGTAGTGCATGAGTAAAAACTATAGCTAAACTAAAGCTAAAACAGAATCAGCAGGAAGATTTTTTCCTCAGGTAGCAGAATAGCTACAGGAGAGGATATTTGACTAGCATACTGGAGTTGACATACAAACTCTACAGGAAAAAATATCATTTGATCTTTGGTCAAATGGTAGTTAAACATTAGATAATTCAGCTAACATTAGATAATTCTGTTTTCAGCAGAACAGTGCTTACTACTATGATAACTTACTTTGTAATGGTGTTAATAAGGGGAAAAGTGATTCTCCTTTCCCCATTTAAAGGGATAGGGTTATAGCAAATGCCTTAAGATGTGTTGCTGGGTTTTCCTTAGGTTTCAGAAATTTTGTTGCTCAATAAAAGCAACTCCTGTGTTTAATTTGGCTGGGAAAGTAGTACATAGTAGAACAGAGATGGTGTAGGCTGGCAGGTGAGGAAAGTGGTAGAAAGATACAGAACAGCCAGGTACAAAAACTGGTGTGGAAGACCAAGTTGCTGATACCTGGGGAGGTGAAATCCATCTGCAGTGGAAATGCTGCTTTGCTGGGCAAGCATGTAGCTGGAGCACATCTGTGCAAAAAGGCCACCTGTAGTGTCTGCTTCCTACTCCAGTCTTCCAGAACAGCCTCTTTCTGCATGAAGGGAAGATCCTTGTGTTAATGGGAGTGTATGACAATGTAATGTGACTTTTGGAAGGCTTACAGCAAGTTCTAAATGATATATGAAATGAAAAATCCCCGCCTGGTACACAGAAAGCAAGTACAGTGCTGGATGATACACTGCCAACAGCTTTAACAAGGGGCTCCTTCACAGATTTTCCCCCTCAATCAGCAGTGCAATTGACATCCCTTGAGCAAAATCTCTCCTCTGCTTTTTTTTCCTCCCCTCTCTATGAGCAAAGAAAAATTCTCCAGTTTTATAGCTTACTCACTGCCTAA